>PVLD010006064.1:0-104682 GCA_004027595.1 Dinomys branickii | reverse complement strand
ACTAAATTTACATGTCTGTATATGGGTCCATACATCTACAATTCGAAGATATCAATGGATAAAGCAACAACTACTGTTGAGACCATATCACCTTGTCTATAGATTAGTTGTGATTGTACTATTTTCTATGATAATGGGTATCTGTTTGTCAATATGTTTTTGTACTTTTATGTTTCTAAAATAAAAAAAAATAAATAAATGGGGGGACATTTTAAGGAGAATTCATGGCAGTGTGTCTTTTACTATAATAACTTTTAAAATTTCAATATTTATTGCATATTTTTGCAACATCTTGTATTTATGGGCTAGGGACAGATCTCAGTGGTAAAGTGCTTATCAAGAATTTACAAGCTTAGGGATCAATCCCTGACACTATGAAAAAGAAATGTGTGTGTGTGTGTGTGTGTGTGTGTGTGTGTATTTACATATATGTATAAGTGTGTTATATATGCATGTGTTTATATATGTACATATATACATATTTTAAATCCTTGTCTTGTGAGGAGATGCTGTTTAAATCTTACTGCCTTCTGCAGTTCTGCTCAAGTTGGCACCTTTACCCTCTGCTGCCCTCCAGCAGGGTTTCTCTGGTGGTGGAGACTTCTCAGTTAATGCTCAGTTTTATTATTTCTTTGCGCATAAGTCAGTAATTTGGTGACCTTCTTATTGCCAAGACACAAGGCCCAATCCCCACAACTGTCAGGTAGAAAGGTTTGTTTGGCTCACAGTTTGTAGAGGATTCAGTGCATAGCTGGCTGGCTCCCAGAGAGGGCACCACAGCCTCCGTGATCAATCACATCTCCCAAAGAAAACCCTACCTGTGAGTGCATGAGACTTCGGGGGCATCTGGATATAAAGCATAATGGCAACTTCCCTACAATGTAATTGCAGGAGTCTCAGATATCAGCGTGTTTTACATAGAGCCTGGTGTGCCTCAGAGTAGTAACACAACGCTTACACAGTGTAGACGTTTAGGGTCTTCCATGCTTTCTCTCTTTGTTTAGCCTCTCCTTGCTTGCTACGGCCCTGTTCCTTCTCTTCTCAAGGCAAAACAATAAAAGATATAGCAAATCTCAACACCCAATCTTTTCTAGGTTGCCTGTATTCCCGCCACTCACTCTAAACTTGATTCGTGTATTTAGTAAACACCTTTTCTTTCTTATTTCCTCCAAAATAAAGCCTGGGTTGTATGTTAATTTATGCTCCAAAAGATGCAACAGGGGTGATTTTCAGGAGATATCTTATTTTTTCATGTACAGTAATCTACACTTATTCGTGAACACAATTCTACATTCAGCCCAGCATACCCAGGTCATCTTCTTCTGGAACATTGTCATAACTCTCGAAACCCCAAATCCCAACCTGAATTTATTGCACCTTCATTTCCTGTAGAACCGCTGGCCTCAATCTCTCAGGTCTAGCGACAGAGCTGTCCTTACAGGAGCACTTCTTGCACATGCTGCCTGCTTAGACTGCGTTGGCAACACAGCTGTCAATGATTTTGTCCCACGGATTCTTCACCCAAGTCATGACCTCTTGCAGGTTGGCTTCATAGTTTCCATTAAATCAAGTGTTCACTGAAGACTTATGAGACAGCAGTGGTAATAAAGATGATGACAATTAAGAGTGATGGCCCCGCTGGGCATGGTGGAACACACCCAGAATCCCAGCACTTGGTGGGTTAGAGCAGCAGAGCCATGAGTTCGAGGCCAGCCTTGGCTACAAAGCAAGAGTGTCTCAAAACAACCCAAAAGAGAAGCAAAAACAAAAAACGATGGTCCACACAAAAGTGACAAAAACTATCAGCACCAAAATTCAGAAATGTGTCTTTATTTGGCATGAGTGCATTAAGTACATCTGTTACAACACATGCTGTATTAAGTGATGAAAATTTATACTAGACACAAGCATGTCCATTTGTAATTAAGTATTCACATGCTTTATGCATTGTGTCTCTACTCTGATCATTCATAATATACATTAATACTGTTACTTTATAACAATCATTCTGGATGTAGTGCATGTGGACATGTTGTAAAGGACACACTAAATGTGTCCATCTGGTTGACGATCTCAACAGGGAATTATTTCCGGGAAAGCGGTTATATTATAGGACCCTGCAATATACCAGGGATTATTTTTGAGTTAGGTCTTAATTTCATGGAAACACAGTTATAGACTAATGCCTCTGATCATTCCACCCAGCACAATCATAACACGGGACTTTCACACACCATTGTCACAAAAAGATAGATAAACTAGACAAAAAATTGGGAAAGAAATAACAGAACGTAACCAAATTTGTGAACATAGGGACTCAGTAGACCTTTACAAAGTGCCCCACCCAACAGGATCAGAATACATATTCTTCTCAGCTGCACGTGGGATGGTCTCTAAAATAGACCATATACTAGCACATAGAACATCTTTAAGCAAAAGCAAAGGAATTGAAATTATCCCATGTATACTGTCAGACCATAGTGCAATGAAATTAGAAATTAATGACAAAATAAAACACAAAATCTCCATAAACAGTTGGAAATTAAATAACATCCTCCTGAACAACCAATGGGTCACAGATGAAATCAAAGTAGAGATTAAGCACTACTTACAATCAAATGAAAATGTACATACAACCTACAGGAACCTGTGGGATGCAATGAAAGCAGTCCTCAGAGGGAAATTTATAGCAGTGAACTCCCACCTCAGAAAAACAGAACAAGTACAAATAAACAATCTTATGCTGCACCTCAAGTTCCCAGAAAAGGAAGAGCAAGTCAAACCCAGAGTCCAAAGAAGGCAGGAAATTATAAAGCTCAGAGCAGAAATTAATGCAATGGAGACAAAAGAATACAAAGAATTAATGAATCAAAGAGTTGGTTCTTTGAAAGAATAAATAAAATAGATAAAGCCCTAGCCGACCTTATCAAAAAAGGAGAGAAAATACTGAAATACACGCAATAAGGAATGAAAGGGGTGACATCACTACAGATCCTGTAGAAATTCAGAAGATCATCAGTACCTACTTTGAAAGTCTTTACTCTCACAGGATGGAAGACACAGAGGAAATGGACAGATTCTTAGATCATGTGAATTACCACAGCTGAATGAAGAAGATATTAAAAATCCTGAATAACTCAATATCAGCCAGTGAAGTTGAGAATGTAATTAAAAACTTGCCAATAAAGAAAAGCCGAGGTCCTGATGGCTTCACAGATTAATTCTACCAGAAATTTAGAGAATTAACACCAATTCTTCTCAAACTCTTCAATGAAATTGAAAGGGAAGGAATTCTCCCCAACTTATTCCTGGAGGCAAGTATTATACCAAAACCAGAGAAAAACCCAACCAAAAAAGAGAACTACAGGCCAATCTCCCTAGTGAATATAGATGCAAAAATTCTCAAAAAAGTACTAGCAAACAGAATACAACAAATAATCAAGACGTTCTCTTGAAGATTATACACCACAACCAAGTGGGATTCATATCAGAAATGCAGGGATGTTTCAATATATGCAAATCAGTAAATGTAATACACCATGTCAATAGAGCCAAGAACAAAACATCACATGATCATCTCCATAAATGCAGAAAAAGCCTTTGATATAGTCCAACACTCATGCATGATGAAAACTCCACAGAAAATAGGAATAGATGGCCTTTACCCTAAACTGATCAAAGCCATCTATGACAAACCAACAGCTAACATCATACTAAATGGTCAAAAATTGAAAGCTTTCACTTTAAAATCAGGATTAAGACCAGGATGTCCACTGTCACTCTTATTGAATATAGTTCTGGACATATTAGCTAAAGCAATTAGACAAGAGAGAAATAAAAGGAACAGGATAGGAAATGAAGAAGTGAAATTATCATTATTCACAGATGACATGATACTCTACATGGAAGACCCAAAACTCCACCAAAAAGGCTCATGGATTTAATAACCAAATTCAGTAGCATAGCTGGGTACAAAGTTAACACTGAAAAATCAATAGCATTCCTGTACATGAGCAACAAACATACTCAGAGAGAAATTAGGGAAACCACACCTTTCACAAAAGCATCTAAAAAGATGAAATACTTAAGGTAATTGACAATAAAGGTATAAACACATGAAATAAAAACAGCAAACTAAAAAATTTCTGTATGTAAATTGACTAGTGGGTACCTCGAAGGAGCACTTCACAAGGTTAGCAAATATTTGGTGAATACTTATTATATGAACAAACACCATGCCAGTTGCTTGGAATGGAACCACGAGGCAGAGGAGGCAGAGAGAGTCCATTAATTCTGCCATTCTTGAGGCTGCCTGTGTCCTGCCCTTGCCCAGTAATTCCACTGTTACTTTACTCATGGAGGAAAAATTCATATAAATGCTTCACTAACCTAGTGTGCCCACATTATTCATAATTTCTCTTGAAACTTGAAGAGTTTCCATCTAACCTTGAGATACTACTCAAAATAAAATAAACTCTACATCCTAGGTAAAAAGAACAAAATTCTTGAAAGAGATAAATGACCAAAATCAGTACAGAAAATAATGGCAAAACTAAATATTCCTATACATAGTAAAGAACCAGAGTTTGTGCTTAAAAAGAAAACAGAGAGATCAAGTCAAGGTAGTTTAACTAAGGATGCTACAAAGCATATAAATAAGAAATAAAAACAAACATTAACTCATTGATTGATGATAGTTCAAATAGTAAAAGCCTTTCCAGAAAGTTCTTTGACAGTTTTTTACAAAGTCAAATGTGCACCCACCTGTGACCTAAAACTGCAGTCCTAGTTATTCCTTCAAGAGAAGCAGATGCAAATCTTTACACAAAAGTCATGTATAAAAATGTCAATAGGCAGAGTACTGCACACATACAATCTCAGCACTTGGGAGGCTGAAGCAGGAAGATTGCATTGGGTCCAGGCCAGCCTGACCTACATAACAAGACTGACTCAAAAAGAAAATTGTAAAATTGTTTATAGTAACATTATTTATGATAGTTAAAACATGAAAACAATTTCAAATTTCAGAAATGAAATATGTAATTAAATTGTTGTGTTTTTTATGTGCTTTTGTTTGTTATTTTAAAACTGACATTATTTTTAGAATGGTTTTAGGTAGGCAGACAGACTTACAAAAGAGTGAAGAGAATTCCCATGCATCCAACACTCCATTTCTCCTGATCACATCTGACATCGGTGCGGTACCTATGGTACAACTGAAGATCTAAATTGTTATTGTGTTGTCAGCCAAAGTTCATAGTTTGCTCAACTTTTTAATGAAACCACATTTTCTTGGTCTCGGATTCTATCCAGGATACCTTTTAAATTTAGTCATAACTTCTTTTAGCTTCACTGAGCTGTGAAAATTTCTCATTTCCTTGTTTTTGATGGTCTTGGCAGTGCTGAGAAGCGCCAGTCAGGTATTCAGTGGAATATTCCTCAGTTTGGAGTTTATGTGGTATTTTTTATCATGAGTAAACTAATGATATGATTCTCCAGTAGGAGACCATAGGGCCCAAGTACCATGTGGATCGTACTGCATTAAAAGAGCGTGCTATCACCGTCCTTCATAACTAGAGGTGTCGAGATTGGTCACCTGGCAAAGCAGGTACTGCTCAAGTTTCTGCACGGCAAAATATCCTATTTTCCCTTTCTAGATGTGATTTGAAAGAAAATCATTCCAGACAGCCCACACTCAAAGGGTGGGGAGTGACGCTCCCCCTCCTTGGAGATAAGCACATTGTGTCTTTTTATACAATGAAATACTCAGCAATAAAGGGGTAAAAACACAAACTAAAGGAAAGAAAACAACTTTCCTATGAGGGGCATGGTTAAATTTTTAAAACATTGTGATGTATGAAGAAAGCCAGGCACAAGTGTGTATATATTCTAGGATTAATTTATATCCAAAGGAGATACAAGTAATGAGAGGAATTACGGCACCAGAAGTAGGGTGAGTGACCCGACGAGGGTCCCAGGCAGTTTTCTGAGATGGTGGAATATTTCACTTTGATTAACCTCTCTTCATTTCTGAAAATCTGGTTAACTGTAAAACAAAGGTTTTGATTTTCAGTTCCGTAAATTGTTTCTATTTAGATAGAAACAACTGCATTTAATGATCTGGTAAAAGGCAGTTTCAGTACAACTGTGAACGCAGATGGCTTTGTGGGGCTTCGCTAGTTTTCCTGGAATGTCTGCTTGGTGGGAAGAGAAGTGAGCGAAAGTCATCTATTCACAAAGATCATTAATCAGCCTTGAAAACTTAGAAGCCCCGAGTGGAAGTCTAAATACATACAAAGAGCAAAACTGAAACCGAGAAAGTACGCAGTGACAGTGCTGACTTCGCAGAGGAGCTGAAAATAGCGCATTGAGCACCTAACTGCTCCAGCAATCCAGCAGGGAGAAAGAGAAAGCGAGGCGATGGGCGGGGTCTGGCAGCATGCTTACCTCCAGGCCCGCTTTAGTAATTTTACTATACCTCGCATCTTTTATGTGACTTTTGGGGGTTTTCTGCATCCCAAATTACTCCAGTAAGAAACGATCCCATCAGTGTTATGGCTTTTTAAGGAAATACACAGGTGATGTGGAACTATAATTTTAACAGCACATATAAAAAGTCTTATAAAGCCATGTATATATGGCCTATAAGAATCAGGGCACAATTCTCATGTGCTTCCTTTTCCAGAGAATTCTTGGTGTTGCACATTTTGTCTTCTGTAATTGAAGAAAATCTCTAGAAAATTAACAGAAGAGAAGATAATTAAAAGCATAGGAAGTAAATCTCTCTGAGAATAAATGAGGAACATTATCCAGCATGCTGAGATAGAGAAATCACAAAATTTCTTTTCTGTTGGAATATAGTAAGAAAAAAATGAGCCTGCATAAGAAGGTAAAATTCTCAGAAAAAAATCTCTCTGGAATTCAGGTTTTCATGGAGGTCTAATTAAGAATTATATCTTAGAGTAAACCCCAAAAGTACAGATTTTAATGAAAAAATTAAGAAAAGAGCAAACCACAAGCTTTTGCGTGTTTGTCTTTGGCTCACAGACAGAATCAGTACTCTTATACAAATGATATTTTCAGAGTCATTATAGTAAGTCCAGAATTATAAAAATGTTCAGAACTAGAAGTCTGAGGCTCAGATATTTAGACCTTCCTCAGATAAAAAAAATGACAGGACTAACTTTGTGATTATTGTAAAAGTTAACCTCTAAATAATTAAATTAAATTAAAAGAATTGTTATTTCTCAATTGTAAACTCGGGAAATCACGTATTCCAATGAAAAACAGAAACACGTATTTTTGCTACATCAATTTTAGTTAAATCCTCCTAGCATGTCTAGCATTTAGGCAATCAGTCATTCGACAAACACTTATGAAAGGCAATATTGTTCTCAGCACTTGGTTTTCAGAGATGAGTAAACAGAATTCCAACTATCAAACAATTCATGGTTTGCATTTTGCTGGATTTTGTTTCATTTTGTCTTTTTTTTGGAATACTATTATTCAGAGTCTGGGAGATGCATAAGATCTCTTAGAATTCCTCCTAATCTCATAAATTTATTAAACATTTTGTTGCCAGACTCAAGAGATCAGCATCCTGACTGATGTGACGAGTATCCATACACATTGGTAAGAGCTTAAATAAGGGCTGGGGATATAGCTCAGTGGAATAAGCACTTGCCTAGCAAGCGCAGGGTCCTGAGTTCGATCCCCAGTACCGCAAAAAAAAAAAAAAAAAAAAAAAAAATGCCTTGCAACAAGAGCTTAAATAAATGTGTAATTATAGTTGGGATTCCAAAAAGGATATTAAATTACATACCGTGGGAGCTAAAGCCAACATAAAGGAATGTTTATGTTTCTGTTTTCCCATGACATGAAATTTTGATCCCAAAGAACTCCTTAGTTTAAGGTATTTACTAAGCACTTCTCCCACATCACAATGTCAAATATTACCACAATTTATGCACCTATTATCCTCTTACTAAACGAATATTTTTAATTGTTTCAACCGTAACTTGTTATGTTTATATAATTGAACCGCTGCTCAGGTAAGAGTGAGGTCTCTATCTCTGTATCTATGGATAAAAATAGAGACAGATACCGCCTCTCAGGAAAAGTTAGTCATTATTCCCGAAGGCAGGAAGTAAGTTTCACTGTAGCAACACACACTAACTTTAAGAATATTCATTCTCATGTGTACAGCACAAGTTCTATGTGGGGAACCAGAACTGCTGAATCAGATCTTTCCATGAAACTCAAGGATTAAGTTTTGTTGTGATTCTTTCTGAATCTGCCATCCTTAGTTTAGCTAAAATTGTTTTGCCTTCACTAGAACTGATCTGGGGAAGCTTCACGCGTTATTTGGCACCAGCCCTTAGAATTCGTTGAAGTGTTTTTATTTTCTTACATTGTTTCCAAAAGTAACTTTAGAGAGCATTAGGTAAAATCCTCAAGGGTTTGCAACAAGAAAATAATTGTCAGAATTAAAAAACTAAATTCATATACTCTGAGGTGGGGCTAGATTTTTCCACATACACCTAAACACATGTATATTTGAAAATATTTCAGCACTTGGTCATTGTTATCAAATAACAGAAAACAGCTGCATTTAGTAAAGTAACAACTGGACTGCCAGTGTAATCCTAGCTTTTCATTTGATACGGGGGGGGGACTTCTATGAATGATACACAACTATGAGCAGCACCACGGTGAATAAAGCCATGAAGCAGCAACATTAGGTAAATGCTTATTAATTTTCTACACTTTTTTCACAAGGCAGATTTTGGGTATCTCTAGTGGGCAAGTGGCCTACTGCATCACAGTTGCTCATCCCTCAGAAAGTACGTAAGTGACCATTGATAATGTTCATCACTAAGATCTCAAGGAAACAGTGATTAAAATTTAAAAGCTTGAAACAAAGAAGCCATGCAAAGCTGTGCCTGGTAAAACTACACAAACTGATTTGGTTGAGTAAGTTGAATAATGAATTCAGGGCTCTGTCCTCTGGTCTTGTTCAACTTCCATTCTCTATACTTTACGGGGATTTTAGGGTTTGTCTCCTAGGGATCAAAACCACAGCGCCCCTCAGCATGGCTCAAACGAAGTTCTGAACGCAGGCTCCATGTAACACAGCGACCCCCAGAATGAACAAGATGGCCGTGGAATGCGAGCTGGGGGTGCATTAACGTTGCCATCAGTGTCGTTGTACCTCCTAAGAATTCCTTTCATTCTAAATGACATAAAAGTACCTTAAAGCAATGTAAGCAAATAAGAGAACTGATTGGATAAGAGCTCTAAAAAATGACCGAACAACCAGCTGCAAGAACGCTGGAAAGGGGGACTTAAGTACTGCCCATGCACTCTGGCCGTGCTTGGTTCCATTTCTGTTTCCATAACAATTTAATTACGTCCTAAGCAAGCTGTTCTTTCTTTGTAGTGAGACTCGTGGGAGCACAGGAAGAAACTCAGTTACTATGGGGGTAATGTCCATCATGACTTCTTAGGTATCACTTAGCAGAGTTCACTGTTGTGACTTACAGAAGCATAAATTAATGCTGTCTTGAAACTTTGCATAAATGAAAATCATATAATGAATATTGTTTTGTGTCTGGCTTCTTTCAGCCAGTACTATGCATTTAGAACTCATCCACATAATTGCTTTCATTTATAGCATATTTATTATCGTTGGCATGTGGTAATCTACTCCACGGAATGAATATATGAATATTCACTTCTTATCCTACTGTTGATAAAAATTTGGGGTTACTTCTTCTTTGAGGCTATTAAAAATAATATTTTGATGGACTTCTTTCTATTTTTTGGTACACAGATAAATATCTCATTGGATATATAGTAAGTTCCTGATCTCCAAGCATTCACAGACAGGATTGCACCTTGCATTAGGAACATTCCTAAATGCAAACAAATTGCAGAAGTAGCTCACGTGCCTGCAGGTAAAATAGTTCACTTACAGTATGTGTGTGTGTGTGTGTGTGTGTGTGTGTGTGTGTGTGTGTGTGTGTTTCATTTTTTATGCTTTACCTTCTATATTTGTGGCAAAGGTGTCATTGAGTTTATGAACAAATCCAACTTACAAACATTCTCCCAGAAGCAAATTCCTTTGTATGTTGGTGACTTACTCTATACAGAGCAATTGAATTATAGGACATGGACTACATGAATTTTTTTTCTGCAAAAGGCTTTATCTTCTTTTGGCCCAAGATTGAGGGCTCTGGAAGGGTGAAAAGGCTGCCTTGAGCTGGAGGGAGAGGATTAAGCTGAAGACCTGATGCCAGGGGAGGCAGGGGCCCCTCAGAGACTGCCGGGCTCCGTGGTCTCCTAGTCGCACTTAAGGGTGAGCCTTTCGAAGGAGTGCTCACCCAGCCAGGCCTGGGGGCTGCCGGACTAGGTGAATATTTAGCCAACACTGGCAGTCATTTTTTTTACATCGGTTACAATGATTTATACTCTTAATAAGAGCAAATGAGAATCTCAAGTCCTCTACTTCCTCACCTCCTTTACTATCTTTAAGTCTTGTTTGGTTTGTTTTTTTTAATTCTGGCATCGATGCTATGTCATCTTAATGTGGCTTGATTTGCAATAGCGAATGGTTAATGAAAAAATCATTTTTTATGTGTTTTGCACAATATCATTTCCTTGTGAAATAAATACTTGTTAAATTTCTTGGTCTTGATATTGCTAAGTCTTATTCCTATTGCTCTTTATTTTTACATTCCATGTATAGACCTGTATATATATATATATATATATATATAGAGAGAGAGAGAGAGAGAGAGAGAGAGAGAGAGAGAAATCTCATGCGGTGTGACTTTCGGTTCCAATCAGTAATGTCCTTTGTCCTTTGATAAAGATATTTTCATTTTGATGAAATTGTTTCTGTTATATCAATGCTTCTGATTTCTGTTTTGGAAGATTTTGCTTATGTGTGATTATAAAATAGTCTATGTTAGCACCTCAGTGTTTTATTGTTTTACTTTCCTTGTGTACATTTATAATCAATTTATAATTAACTTTTTATGTGCTATAGCATATAATGTACTTATTTTGTATACGTTATGGTCATAATCAATACACCTTGTTTTCTAAAGATACTCAAGCCCTCTGATTACATCTATTGAAAGTACTATTTTCCTTAGTGTACACTATATTAAAAACCAAGTGATTTTGAATATGTCTATGTTTGAACCACGTATATTCCATAAGTCTGTTTATGTTCTTGTATCAATATCGCTGTCTTAAGTAGTTTCACATTAATTGTTTTTGTTATAAATTTTCAAATTTTAACTTTCTTCATCAAGATTTAGTCCTGGCTACTTGGGAGCCTTTGACAATGCTTTGTAAGCTTTTGGAAGGTCTTGTGATGTTCTGTAGAATAAGTATTAAAAGGCCAAATTTAGATTTGGATTTCACTAGATCTGTAGCTAAATTTTAGGTACAGCTGATATCTTTATAATATTGAAACTTTAAATCCATAAGCATGGCATCACACTGCAGTTATTCTTTACTAAATTTATTCTTAGAAATTTGCCTTTATGTTAATTTAAATTATACTTTCAAAGCTGTGCATGTGCTTGAGCTTATGTACTTTTAGCAGGGCACACAGTGTGTCTCAAATGTTATGGCTTGCTCTTGCTTCGCCTCCAGTGCCCACAACTGCTGTGAAATCTAAAATGGCCTGAGGTTTTTGTCTGGGTTTTTTTTCAATATGGTAAATATTACACCATGGAGAAAAGTCAAATGTTTAATCTTTGCACAGCCCAGACATATTTTTTACTATAACTATCAATATGAAATACATTGCTTAGAGTAAAAAATATTAATCTTATACTACTCAATTTATATTTAATTCTGCTTTTTCACAGACATTTGGAAGAAATTTCTTGCTTATTATTTCAAAAGTCATAAGATTGGAGAGATAAATATAGCTCTAATTAATCAATGGTTAACACATACAAAATAGAATAGGAAATATTTTCTAATATTACATTTTACCTAACATGCACATTTTTATGACATAACTGCTTTCCATTGGTAAAAATCTTTGAACATTTTAAGAATCTATATATGTTTAAACTAATTCAATTTCCTTAAATTCTAAAATAATGCAACTATATGGTGAAGCTGCTTTAATAAAATGTGGTTTTATAATGAATTAATATCTCGCTTTAATGTCAGTGAAAGGAATGCTTGTCCTGGTTTACTATGTTGTATTCAGGGATCATCTTCATGTTAGTGTTCAGTTTAGACAGCGTACATTGAAGAAAAAGTCAGCTGGCTTTGTGGGGATGGGGTGTCTGGGATGGAGGAGACAGAGGGCTGGGAGGGGAAGGAAAATTAAAAAGGGTCATGATGCCATATGTTTATGTTCCAATTCCTCACGATGAATACATTTTGTATTTGAAACATATATTAGAAATTTTTTTTTAAATTAGATGAATGTGTCACTCAGATAGTGAAAGACTCTTAAGCCACCTTGGTGTGGAATAGTTCTCAGGACTGAGAAGAAGATAACCCTGGTCAAGGCACAACTTTTCTGACATTCAAAGATGTGTAGGGATAAGAGACATTCTAGTTTAGGATGAACGGTGGAGTCCCAGTGAGACAAACTAATGAGTAAGTTTGGTTTGTGATCTGTAGAGGAAAAATTTTTCAATAATTGCAATTATGTTGCATAGATAAATTAATCTAGGAAGTACCACTGTATAAAACATGAAGCACAGACACTGATTTCTTGTGGATGTTGTAAAGAATAAACACATCCTTTAACGAATATTGTCTGTATTTTCTAAAATTTCTTCGAACTCTGAAACTCTTTGATACAGCAGTGATGTATGGAGTCAGATCTCTGCTGTTCTTTCTAACTTAATAATTTAAAATGTATTTATGAAACACCTTTTTCCTTTTATGATCTGAAGGAAGGATTCAATAATTCAGTCATATTATTATGTAGCTCAACTTTTCTGCTGTAATCATTTCTGTACAGGATGCGTGGTTTAGGGTCCGAAATCGAGCCAAGTTTTCTGTCCCAGGAAGGCTTCCTTCCTGTGCCCGACGACATGTCATCATTTCCTTTTGACCCATCACCAGGAGCATGTTTAATATTTGTATCTCTTCCCCATGTCTGTTCATGTGATCTCTGCATCATCCAAGATGTTAAAGAGCTGCACCTCCCTGGCATGCTCTCTAATGCCTGCCTTGCTGCTTATCATCTTTCCAAGGCAGCCCAGGTTCTCATGATGATGGACCTTTGAATATTTGCATCCATTTTCCAATGTTAACAGCATCTCCACAGTTTAGGGCTTCATTATAGCAGCACTCTATTTCCTGGTACCAAACACCGAACTGGTTTCTTGGGACTGCCACAACCAGGCACCACAAACTAGGCCACTTAAAACAGAAACTTACTGTTTCCTAATTCTCCTGGCCAGAAGTCTAGAATCAGGGTGTTGGCAGGGTCGTTTTCCATCCAGGGACTTAGGGAGTATCTGTTCACTCCTCCTGGGTGGCAAATGCTTCTGTTCCTGGGCGCTCCTTGCTTTGAAAATACATCACCCTCCTTTCTGCCTCCACTGCTATTTCCCTTTGTGCCCATGTCTTTCTTAGGAGGACCCCAGTTCCTGAATTCAGCACTACCCAGCCTAGTGGGACCTCATCATAACTTAGTTATGTCCACACAGACCCTGCTTTTCACTAAGGTCACATTCTGACAGTCTAGGTAGATATGAATTTGGGGGAAACACTGTTCAACCCTCTGTATAAGTTCTGTGATTGTTGAGGTATGCAGTGTGTGTGATTTATCTTTATAGTTCCAGGAGTTAACAGTGTCTGAATCTCAAAGGAATGAAAGAAAGAGTAAACGTCCTCAGTCACTAACGCTCTCAAGTGGGACCAGTTTAACTTTCAAAGATTAGATGAATGCATTTAATAGACACATTGATTACGCAAAAGTGAAGATTCACTCTTCATTTTCCAGCCTCCTGTTTGCCACGGAACTGCTGCTCCTCATGCTGGAAGCTCCTTTGAATCTCTCTTCTTTCTCCCCAGATACACTCGCCTGAGGTTACCCCCAACTCCTCCCACCAGTGGGAGGTTTTTATTTCTGACTGAATTCACACTATCCCAGAGGGGTTCTCGTGTCAGCCTTGACTGTCACCCTTCTTACAAGACAGGATCCTCCTAGACCATGAACATTTCTATGTAACAGGAGTGCAGCTATGTGAATTCAGTGAGTCAGTCGTCTTTCTGTGCTTCCCTTTGTTTTTAAAATGAGCCCAATAACGCAAATCTATGTCAAAGTGCTGCAATAAGCATTAAATGTGTTATTGTTTATAAGAAACCTGGCACAGAGTAAAAGCTTTCTACATGTTTGTTAAATAACTAGTATTTAATATTAATAAACCAAATTGATAGTTTCTCAATACATGAATAACAGGCAACTAACAAGTACCCAAAAGGTGCAGATTTTTGCTTATAATTTTCTTAGAGACATAGCAATTTAGAACTGATTTCATCAAGGTAGCTGCTAAATTCAGCAACATGAAGGAAAATTTTCTGAGAACATTTTCCTGGCTAAGCTTAAAGGTCTGCCTCTCAAACACTTCTGTTTTGAAGATATGACATTTTATAGCATGATTGGAAAAAATTACCTGGAAGTCATAGTTTTGTTTTTTTAAACATAACACAATTGCATCTTACAGTTTACAGAATGTTTATTGTAAATAGTCAATAAAGTTGCAAAAAGCATGCCCGGTAGGTCCCCAAATTTGCAAGTTACATAGTATCTGAGAATGCACAAAGGCCTGTCAGTGTCCTTTTCTTGGCCCACAGTTTGCAAAGTTGGCATGATTTAAATGTCATTTTTTAAGTAACTGAAGAATTAAAGTTAGACTGGGATTTGGTGTACGTGTGTGTGTGTGTGTGTGTGTGTGTGTGTGTGTTCAAGAGTGCACATTTTGAAGATGAAAGTTTAGCAAATATTCAATATTATTAAATATGAAAATAAACATAGATTTCACTTAAAATAAACTACATTTCTTACTGTGCCAAGCAGGTTCAATCAAGGTGACACTAATGAGCTGAGACTCTACCAGGTAAGAGTGACATTGACATAAGAAACATTCTATGCATTTTAGCCCCGCCTCTCTTCTATCCATCCCCACTCCCACCTTTTGTCCTTTGCCAGAGCCTGAAATCTATGATTATTCCTCTTGGGAGGTCCGTTTACATTAAACACACATCTGGCTTAATTAGGTTGACAGCTGCTACAGGTACTGTTGGACAAGGTCCAGCCATCGAGCTGGATTCCCATTCACTTGACAGCTTAACCTTTCATGATCTGATCTTCAGAGTGCAAATGAACTTGAGAGATGTGTTTTTACTATTTGTTAATACATGTCCATTTTTTACCTTCCTCCCGAAATCACAATCGACAAAGACCACACTAAAAGGCAAAGGACGTTTCCCTAATGCTAACTGGTAACGTGTAAAGACCACACTACTGAAACCTGTGAAAACCAGGCCCAAAAGTGTAACAGTGAGTGGGCCAAGGTGGCTGGAGAAAGGGCTGAGCAGACAATCCCACTTTCAAGGCTTATGGCTTCAGTTTGCTTATATAAAATATTTAGGCAGTAAAAAGCGATTATGGTTATGGCCACCTTCAGCCACAGCCAACGAGGAAGGTGGTCTTCAGATTCCCTACCTACCATGACGTTTTTCATCCACAGTGTTGTTCTTCCAGCAACCAAAAGCTTTGCACATGCATATGGGAAGAATCAATTTGTTGTTAAGCCACTTTGTCTGTGTTTTAAATCACCTGCATTAAATGTCTTTGCAGTTGTTTTAATTAATCTGTGCATAGTTTTATTCCACGAGAGTTCCATGGAGAAGCAGACCCGAGAATAACAGCTACTTTTAGCTGCCTCAACCAGAGCCCGAGCCCAAATTAATAAAAGGAAAGTCAATTCCAATATGCATGGCCAAAAACTTGTGGTTAGCTTTTCCCTACCCTATTTGCTTAGACCAGGAAAGAGTTTTGTTTAACAAATTGCTGTTTCTCACCCTGGAGATCCAACTAATAGAGTATTCCGTTCCCTGTGGGAATTTCTTTTTCCCAACAAACAACACCTTTGGGAAGGCAGGGAACAAAGGGATCTTTAGAAACTGAAAATCTTTTAGTTGGTGAATCCCATGACTTTCCCTTGGCTATAATTTTCAGTCATTATAATTATATTGCTTTCTTTTCTCCCTTATAATTTATTTTTGCTTCGGTTGGTCTCTGTACCTACAAGGCACACCAGGTTCACGATGCCATGCATCTTCTGAGAATCCCACACTGGGATCTATTTTGTCACACAAAATAGGCTGAATTACGCGTTTACCACACGCACATTTCGGTCTGTATTGTTTCATCTCTAGACTTGAAGTGCTTCATTTTACACAAGCACTTCATAGGAGCTTGATGAAGTTAGTAGTCTGCAGCACGTAACATACAAATTCAAGCTCAAGCGTAGGTTAAACACAAGTCAACTGCACAAAATATGTCCCTCAAGAAAGACAGATGCCCCACTAAAGCGGAGAAACTGTGCTCAGCTCCGCCCAGAACACAGCAGATGAGTCCAGTGGAGCTCAGTGACCAATGTGAAAACAGGTTCCGTTTGGAAGGGCCTGTGAGCCTCTTCTCCACAGCTTTTCCTGCAGGAGGAAAGAGACCTTTCATGCCTGTGAGACTTGTCGTCAGCTTCCTTTGTCGACGTCAGGAAAATGAGCACCAAATCAGCCTTGTTAGTAAAACTTATCAGTCCCAAAAATCCCACTTTTGAGTGTAAGGAAACAGGCCACCCTTCCTCAACGCAGCTGGCATTGCCAGGGTGGGTGGATATAGTAGTGGTCAGACTTACCCCAGTAAACAGATAGCGCCTCATAAACACGAGTTGATGGTTTTTGTTAAGAGATGGCAGTGTGGCGCCCATCTCTCCTGAGTGTGCCCAGGTCCTTCTCAGAGTTGCAGAGGCCCAGATGGCTGCCCAGGTCAGGCCCCAAGTAGGGCCAGAGCAGGCTTCCCTTTCAGGGCGGAAGAACTTTGAGGCACTAAGGACTCAGTTGCCTCCCTCTGCTCCCAAGCAATGGATGAGAATGGGTGGGGCCCTCACTCATCAGTGCCCTGTGCTAAAAGTACCGGAAGGGTCTGTGGCCATCCGCGTCTGTGTTAGCAACGTCCCCACTCTGCAGCCCAGGCGCCTGTGGACCGCTGTTCCTCACCTCCCATAGCCAGCAGAAAGCAGGGCAGGGTTTTCCGGGGCCAATACAGTCCCCAAAGCAAAATATTTGGGTAGCTTAGGTAGGTAGAGGACGAATACAAAGAAGTATCTTTTCTAGAGACGATTATCTACAAGAAGAAAAAAAACTTTTCTAAAAAATCATTTGGACAACCCACTATCAGGTTGCTCACGTGGTATTGCAGGACTTAAAGCAATAGAGCAGCAAACTTTGGGACAGTCTCAGCAAGTCTTCCTTACTCACCGCATCAGCAATTAAGCAAGCGAGAGCACTTTATTTATCCCTTTAAAAAGTGCCTCGGCAACCAGCTATCGTGTCTCCTCGGATCCATTTCCTAAAAGCAAACAAAAAATCAAATAGGCACTTCAGCAAGCAAAAAATCAATTCGTGCGCTCTCACATTTCAGCGCCACCGCAACCCAATCCGTGCCTCCTGATCAAACACTATCGGAGTAAGTGATTTTTTTTCTTTCTCAAACCTCCATGCAAGTCAGTCAAAAGTCTCTTTTAGTTTATAGGAGTGTAAATAAATAACCACACAACAAAATGTTATGCTGTAATCGTGCAATGTGCCCTAGAATATTAGTCCTAGGGCAGGCACAGGGCTTTCTATTCCCTGTAAATTACTCCCCGCCGCGGCCAACTTGTTCGCAACAAACTGCTTTGACAAACGCAGCGCTGTCTTTTCTCTCTGTATTAATTAATACATGTAGCAGGGATAACACCATCCCCGGTATAACAGAAGCCTATTGTTCCCTTCAGCCTCCCGGCATCCACTTCGGCTTCCTTTGTAGGTGCTTTTTTCTCCCTGATGAAACGAGATAAAGTCAGGCAGTGTCTTGCGTTCCAGCAAGTGAAGGGGAAGGAGTGATCCTGCACCTGTTGGAGGTTAGGAAACTGGTGAGCAAATCTCTCAAACCTCCTTGGCCCCTCAGTTTTCTGGACCTCAGATGACAGCAAGTGCCTCAGAAGTGAAACAGCGTGGCTGCAAAGGTACCGTGTGTCACTTGTCACCCCAACACACTCCTGCATTTCTGAAAGCCAACCCTAATTTTCAGTTACCCATTTTTCCAAAATGTTTTGGCAGATACAGCAAATGAGTACAAAGTATCAAATGTAAATCTGAAGAAAAATGTGGCCAAAAGAGACTGCTTGATTTATTTTCAACCAGACATCTAGCTATTTGCAAATTCCTATTTTGGACTGAAGTTTTATTCTCATCCAAATGCTTGGCATTTTTGTAGATGTGAATGAAGGTGCCTGCATTATATAATAAAAGACCCATTTTGAAAGGAAAAGTGAAGTCATAGTCCTGTAAATATGGACAGACCAGAAGAGATTGGCTTATTTCTTAACACATTCAAAACAAACTTTCCCCACTTACAACCTCACACCCCAAGTTGAAGGGAGAGAAGCCCAGGAAATAGCTGGTTTCATCCAGTTGCTATGTTCATATCTATGGTAAAGATTACCAGCTAACACAAAACACAACCGAACTGGAGAGTTGAGGCAGGGATGAAGCCAGTAAGATTTCTGAGGGCTGCTCCAGTCAGCAGGAGCCGTGTCCCCCAGGCAACTGGTCTGCAATCAGTAACCGGCTTTCTCCCAGAGGAAATGCAGTTGGCAAGGGAAGGGCCATGGCAGCTGGTTAGACAATGCAGAGAGAATCTTGATAGAAGGGAAGGAAGCTTCCCCTGGTGGGTACTGAAGGTTTTGGAGGAGAGGGCTGGGACCCATAGAGATGTTCTGTGCCACCAGTTGGAGAGCTCCTGAGCCCTGCACTTGAATCCTCCAGGGTTTCAAAGATACTCAGCCTGGAAACCTGGGTGCAGAGTGACTGGGCACTCCAGGAGAAGGCCCCTAAGATTTGCAGGAATGTGATTTCAGACCGTAAAACAACCCAGCCAGGAGACTAAAGAAAGAGGGCATTTTTGGCCTTCTTTTTGTTTTACTTTCGCAAGCATATGGGCGCGAGGAACTCTAAACCAACTTGCTGCAGGTCCAGGCTTGGAGAGGCTTCAGCCATAAATCCCTCCAGTGAGGCAGATGGGATTATGCCACGCATGATGACGGAAAGAGGGAAGAGAAGCCATTGACAGATACGCAGGGGACAGCAGGATATTTTTTAAATAAAAAGATTCTGGAGCCAGTTCATGCTCCGTGCTGAGTCTCCTCCTGAGCCTCCGTGCCTCCGTGCCTCCTGGTGGGGATGGAGGACACTGAAGTGTTTTTCTGTGAGATCATAATATTGGAGGCAAATATGGGCAAATGAGATTTTTTCCATGTTCTAAGACATGTAAAATAAGCACTGAGTTTCCAAGTGTTTGAAACAATATTCTTATCAAAATTTAAACCAATATGAGTGCTCGTACCATTTTTAAGGATAAGAGTGTACATAGTGCTTTGGTTAATTTTGTTGCACACCATGACGGAGTAGAAAGTACTCTCGCTGGAAGTTCAGGTATTCAGAGATGGTGATTACGCCAGCTAGGTGACTCTGGGAAAAACCACTGAATCTTTCTGAGTTTTTCTGTAGCTATTCTAAAGTTAAGTTATGACAATACCCAAAATTAAGAAGTGTTAGAGGAGGTAAGTGACTTTTTAGTGTTGTAAACTTTCTGGTGTAGAGTCTGGAGCTAGAGAGATGAACTAGCTTGCTTTGTGGATCATTTGAGCTGGATTTGCGGCAGAGTTCCTGGGAGGCTTGGGCCAAGGAAAGGGTAAAACCTGATGTGCATTTGAGAATGTCATTCTGGTTAACATATAATCGGGTACCAAGTTTAGGAGGCGAACATAGAGACAGACTTTAAGATCTTGTTAAGATGTTTCCCGTAAAAGCAATGGGTGACCTGAATTAGGGTCAGGTGATGGATTTGGTGAGCAGCAGCCGTTGAAGATACTAACAGGTGGAAAAATCAGAGGTGATCACAGGGTGTTTGGCTGGCGTGTCATATAAATGGTATGAATTTGGGAAGACAAAATGAGGAACAAGTTTGAGGGTGAAAAACAAGCAACCAATAACCAAAATGCTGGCCTATCAGATGCTCCATTTGAATCACCCACAGCACCTGAAGGAGAACGCCAGCTGCTGCACACCTGAGCTGCTTTCCACTCTGATGGCAGAGCTGACGCAGGAGCTCAGCATGTGGGTGCGCCTGGAAAATTATTGTTCTGGGCATTGAGTTAGGTTTACGAGCTAGTGGAGGGAAGACAGCCAAGACTGGGTGCCAGGGTTCTCTCGCACTTCAAGGTCAAGGTGACTGGTCAGACATAACTTCCTGTGGCCAGACTTCCTCACTACCATTCCCCAAAGACAAACTGTGAGTCCATGGAAGGCCATGCCTGTCCACCACAGCACGTATCCATCCATAGTGCGAATGAATCCTCTAGAGTGGGTGGTACATTCAGTGAAGGCAGCCATTGAAGCTTATCCTTGAAACCGACCCAGGCAAGTGATAGACTGTGAGAACAATATTTGAGGAATCAAGGAATAAAACAGCCTTCAAAGGCTACATAGATCGCCCCCAAATCTATCCATTTCAAAAGTAACTTCTGTTACTAACAGCCTTGATTCTATAAGAAGTACAGTTTGAGGGAATGCTCTTCTATTAATAACATTTGGCCCTTGGTATATTTTCAATGTGACATTTTGCCAACAGAGCTATGAAAAAGTAAACCCCGGGGAGAGACATATCCCTGCCTCCCTTCCCCCTTCCTGAGCCCTCTCCTTCTCCTCCCTCCTCCCAGTGTGGGTAAGAAGTCATCACCACAAAGAAACCTCTAAGGATAAAGGCTACTAACTTCAACATGTCATATTTTTAGTCCTTCTTAATTCATAAAAACACCACTGTGCCTACCACTTCTGTTCTCCCTACTTCCAGTCTTATTTCTTAGCCCACTGAGCTACACCACTGCCCTGAGCAAGGCCGAGTGTCACGGGGTGATATACACATCCAGACACATGCATATTCATCACCTGCCCTGCGGTCCATTCTGGTGATTTATCTCTTGCATCTTGCATCTACTTATTACCATAAGATGCATGGTAATCCGTTTTCTTTGTCAGTTCCCTGCTTCTCATTTTGCAAATTCAATGTCACATAAACATTTTTATTAATTTGGCACTTGGAAATGATAGATTTACTGTGTGGTATTATATCTCTAATGAAATAAAAATAAACTATCAGACTTATAGCTCTTTTCTGTGCCAAAATTTTACTGTGGTTGCTGCTGCTGTGTTAGGCTGAATCATAACCCTCAGTTTCCCACATCCATAAAATGGGGTGAGGCCTGCAGGATTTTCATCTCACAGGGGTACTATAAATATCCCTAGTCAATTTCTTTTGACTTCCATGGTGAAAGAAGTCATTTTCATGATGCATTACAGAACTTGCTGGAGTCATAAGAAGACCTATTCCTCTGTAGTCCATGCTTTTCTGCAACAAAGACATGGACCAGGGTTTTGGCAGCAGCCAGCCAAGGCATGTGCTTGATACCTACAAATGAAGACAGGAGCTCGGTAACTTCAGGGGCACCTAGTTAACTGTGAACTCAAATAACATCTGCAGCTATACCAGCGAGGATTGAGTTATCAGGGTGACCAATCCTTTTTGCTCATGATGGAAGCTGAATAACAGCTGGTGCTGAGAAGGAAGTTCTACCCCCGAGCTCAGATTTCATCAAGATCAAGATTAAAATGAAGCCTTTGTGAAAAACAAGCACACACTACACGTGAGTCCATCTTCTTCGCACACAGGCGACCCTTGTGATTCCTAAGGGAATTTTCAGAGCTTGTAACCCAGCAGCTCATTTAAGTGTCAAGGGTCCATGAGGGTTATGAAGAGAAGTCATCGCTAGCTCACAAGTAAACCTGGCCAGTGGGCGCTAGGTGCATGCCCTAAGGTATCCACTGCTGGGAACTGATCGGTCTGAAGCTAAATTAGTACAACCTCCTATTATTAAGTTTCCTAAAACGTTTGGTGTTTGGGGCGATAGTTAGCTCTATTCCTTCTCTGCACTTGCTCCTTTTCCACCCTTAGATCTGCAGTGGGAAAGAAGCGTGTTTGGTAACTTACACTCCTATCTTGAAAAAACTTCAAAGTGGTAGCAGAATAAACGTTGTGGGAAGGAAACCCTGACCAAGACTTGACCTAAGAAGCCCACATCCCAGACATCAGTAAGCAGGAATGTGGATGAAAATTTCACTGTGGGTTTCACTGGGAATACATAGGAGTAATGGAGGAGAAATTTTAAAAAGTGTAAAAAGAGGAACTATTTGAATTTTTCACAGGGTGAAAGAAATTTTGAATTATATTTTATTCAGCAGAAGTAAAAAATCAGAATCATGATAAAAACAAATAACATGTTTATGGAAGGTATATAAGGGTGTAGAAAATTAAAAATTGGGTTTCAGCAATCTTAGTAATTGCATGCATTTATATTTGCCTAGATCAAAGCAATGTTGCCTAGGGCTGGGGATATAGCTCAGTGGAATAAGCGCCTGCCTAGCAGGCGCAGGGTCCTGAGTTCAATCCCCAGTATACCGCAAAAAAAAAAAAAAAAAAAAAAGCAATGTTGCCTAGAATCAGTAGCAAAACTGTTCATTTCAATATCTACCTTAAATCTGAAGAAATATAAAGTAGTCTACAGACACTAGTATGAACAAGTCCAGAAAAATGTAAAACCAAATGTCAACCAATTATTTCTCAAAAATTGCATCATTTAACAAGGTTTTTTTCATTAGTACTAGTTCTCATTAGAATTATATATCAACACATCATTTAATTGTTGAAAATCTCAATGATAATTGAAAATGTAAGTCACATGCTTTGACATGTTTTTCAAAATAACAAAACAGGTATTGCTTTTGTGTATTGTGTTTATGAGCTATTTCAACAGTGTGTACTTTGTGTGCAATAAGCCATTGGCAGGGTGCTGGATGCTGATAAATGCCATGTGGCCCTGCCTTCAAATGATGTGGAATAGTCAGGTGTTAAATTCTCTGTACACTTAAATATCTTCAGATACACACTGAGACACCATTCCACATGGAGACCTAGAAATGCTTCAATTTCCAGTGCTGAGCAATCTATCTATCTGCACATAAATATCTGCTCCTCAGAGACCTCCCTGCTCTTCTCACTTGAGTTAATTCAACTCCTTCAGTTCATGTGGAAGTGGCTCCTTGTGCTTCCTGGAGCAAAATCCTGAAGGAGGTCCACACTGAGCTCTTCCTCTCTGCCTGCTACTGTCTCCTCCAATGCTCTCCCCCAGAGGACTGAAATAAGTGCTTTGTGAATGGGTGACTACGCGACGGAAGAACTGAGTAAATAAATAAAGTGATCACTGAATGAATTGGCTTAGGACAATCATGAAATGTGGACAACATAAATGAACCTACTTAGCTATTTTTCAAAATATTTTCCTTGACCTTATGCACTGCTAATTTAAACTAGAATTTCATCTTTAGTTTGGAATGCACCTTTGAATTTCTCAGTTTCTCTGTATTACACTTCACTGGATAATCTAAGAGTCATAATTTTGTAGATTAATGTCTATTGTACACTTTTTAGGAAGCCGAGTGTCCTATTTTAACATTGAAAACTATGTTAAAATTCTTTATAAACAAAACTATTAGGTAATCATATTTTAAGCTCAATGCATATTTTAAGTGTGTAATAGTGTAATCACAGCTACTGATAAAAGACAACTTTGTTCTGAGATATATGAGCAAGTTTACACATCTTGAATATTTCCTGAGGGTTTTGTTATGAACATATTTTCTATCTTGAACAAAGGATTAGTTGTCAGAAATCTGATATGTTCAGGGACAGAATCTTGGTTTTCTAATGGAGGTGGATTTTCTGCAGAAGATTAGTCACAACTTGTTCACACACAAGAAAAGGATAAGACACATTTTTCCATCATACTGCAAGGGAATGAGTTCAGAACTAAAAGATGAATTACCTCATTGTTTTACTGCTATATGATAATTAATAGAGCTTCTCAGTTTAAATTACTAATTGGGACATTCCTACCACAGACATGAGCTGCTTTTCCTCTCAAGAATGTTCATTCCTAAACCCCCGTCACTAGACACTGGTCTCATTAAGTTACCGCTTCTTTTGCTGTGGCTGCTACTTCAAAACCTCTTCCTTCCAAACAATCACATGCAGTAGCAGGATTTTCCCTGTGTTGTAGTCACTGAACCCTACAAGAAGCACCTAAAGCGGTGACAAAAGCACAACTCTTTGATTGCCTAGCCTTAGAAATGATGAGATGCTCAGCAAAATGTGTGCTCCCACGTGGCCAGCGGAGTGGGATGCATTTCAGAAGTAGGAAACCTTGGCAAGACCACTCACAGTTTCTCTTACAGCTAACTGTACAAAAGAATCTTTTGGTTACTTCCAAAATCACATGAAATGCATCTAATTGTCTGGTTTTCCGCTTAGTCAATCAAATTCAACTTGAATTAGTGTCTTTATCTTTAATTCTGAATGTATATTTCCAAAAAGCCATTCTGCTTTCCAGGTAAAGAAGCATAAACAGAATGCAGACATTTAAAGTGTGGGATAGTGCTGTCAAGACTTACAAAAGACCTATGTTGAAAAATAAACACTAAACACAACCTGCCCTCTGCATTCAGTTAGAATCTAGCAATGAGTGCATTGGTCCATGAGGGCAAAATTTATTTATTTGCTATTAATAAACTGAAGAATTGAAGCAGAGTATTAAGCTGAGTATCCAAGTCTTTCTTAAAATCAGGCAAAGTGTTTGGAGAGGTTGTTTTTTCGGTTTTTGTTGGTTTGGTTTTTGGTGTGTGTGTGTGTGTGTGTGTGTGTGACACAGAATGTTGAACCCAGGGTCTTTACACAGTGGCATATCTGCAGGCCTTTTACACCCTATACAGTCGCTACGTTGCCAGGCTGGGTTCAATCTCATTATCTTCTTGCCTAAGCCCCTTTGAGTGCCGGGGTGAATAGGCTTCTGCCACCATACTGGGCAAGGCAAAGTGATTTAGAGATACATTTGCAAAAGACCCGCTGACAAATAGAGAGACGTGGAAGTTACTGTCATGCTGGAGACAGGCATGGGTACTCTCCCCCACAATGGAACTATATTAAACTTTGAGATGTCTTACATGTAGGCAGCCAAGTTTTGTTACACCAAACCACTAAATACTCTTTACATTAAAGACTAACTCATACGTGAGAAATGATGAAAGTTGGACAAATGACAGCACTGATTTCCACTGCATGTTTGTCAAGGACTAGGCCCTAAAGGAGCAAAAACAAACTTTGTGCTATGTGAAACAATAATAATAAAATTCTACTAGGTGCAAGCCACATGGTGCTCACAGCTGGCACTTAGCTGCTCACCGGGCACCAAGAAAGTGGGAGCCGATGAGAGCTCTGTCATGAAAACAGTGACCTCATGGTGGTCTGAGTTCTCATTGGCTTCTTCAGCTACTACCTTACAGAGCAATGCTTGAGGGACACACAGGCAGAAGAAAGAGAAGGTGGCTGTGCTCCCTGGGCTCGCAGCACCTGCCCTGTTGATGTAGCAGCTTGGCTTTCTCACGTTGGAGTTCTTCCCACCCTTCCCCATCTTTTCGCCCAGTGCTTCACATGCAGGTACCTGGGTCACAAAGGTTTATAAACTAATGGACTAAACAAGCTCCTCCATCCAGTGCCGAGCTGAAGTGGGTAGCTCTAGACTTCTGGCTCTGGGGGAACATCTGTGTTTCCCTAAGAAATTCAGAATTTATAATAAGGACCTTAAAACAACAGCAACAGCAAGAACACAAGGCTGTTTTACCACAGAATGGTAACACACCACACCCAGATTCAAACTCACAAAGAGTTTAAGCCTCATAAAAACTCTCTCAGAAAGCCCTAACCAGTGCTTTGGAATGACTGCAGGAGAAGCCCTTACCTCCAGTTCTGTTTTGTTTTCTAACTAGTCCGTGGTACAGGTTTTGTTCAGCTGTTCATCAGTGAAGGAAAGCTGGGTTATTTCCAGATTTGGGTTTGAGGAAAAACTACTGTAAATATTCATGTGTAGGCCATTGTGTAACTATAAATATGCACTTCTCTGCTACAAATGCTCATGAGTGCAGCAGCTGCATTGAAAGATAGTGCATATTTCATTTCTTAATAAACTGACAAACTGTTCTGTCCAGTGGCTTTGCCATGTCACATTCATACCAGCCATGACTGAGGTACTGAGCTTCTCTGCATCCTCGCCAGCACTTGGTGATGTAATTATTTTGTTTTAGCCATTTAATAGGCATACTGTGATACCTCCTTAGAGCTTTAATTTGCATTTCCCTAAGGGCTAACACTTTTTATTTGCTACTGATAAATCTTTTTCAGTGATATGTTTATGTATTATTAACTATTGTCTTATTAGACTGCTTACTAGTTTGCTTTGGGGTTTTGAGATTGCTTTATCTATTATAGACACTGGTCTTCTATTAAATATGTGCTTTGCAAGTCTGTGTATTTTCTGTGAATTGCCCTCCAAGGGTCCTTTGCAAAGTAAAGCTTTTCAGCCTAATGAAGTCCAGTTTTTAGTATTCTCTTGGGTGCATTATGCTTTTCATGTCAAATCCCAAATTTCTTGCATACATTATATTTTCCTGAAAGTTTTGAATGGGGTTATTAATTTTGAGCTAATTGTTGGTAAGTCGTATTAACTTTGATTGCAATTCATATTTCTGTCTGAGGGTGTCCAGTTGTTCCAGCACTATTTGCAATGAAAGTGTCTTTTCTCCTTTGAATTGCTTCTTCGTCCTGTTGAAAATCAGAAGAACCTCTTCTTCTTTCCTGGATTGTCATTCAGTTATTTCCTCCACCCATTCCAAATGATTGGCTTTCTTTCTCTATTAATCATGTCTGTGGTACATGTGTACTGTATGTTTCTGTCATCATAAGAAACAAAAATAACCCTTTTTCTGACCCAGTATTCCACCACTGCCCTACCCTGTTCTTTCCCTCACAGCCAAACCAACATGAAAGTGTTCCTCAGCAGCCCTCTCCACTTCCGGATGTCCTATTACTCCTCCATCAGATGGAATTTAGCTTCTGTTTCCAGTACTTCACTAAGGCACCACCCCCTCAAAGTTACCACAGGTCTTTCTGTTGTTACCCTGACTGGAATATGCCAGTCACTGTGTGGTTTGGCCCTTTCTGTACAAAGCTGAGTAACCCCTCTTTTAGAAACACTTCTTCCTCTCGGATTTCCTGGTTCTATGACCTCTCTACTGTGCTTCCCGTGTGATGATCATGGCATGCCTAAGTTGTGTCACCCTGAAGGTTCTTTTTCTGTCTCTGTCCTCAGTGTGTTTATACACTTTAAATTTTCCATTTTAACATCTTTGTTTTTCCTCTTTTCTTACAGAGAAATATGTGTCTCGCAATTCATCTCCCTCCCAAGATACAAATGGTGTAGCCCTGTCCTTACCGTCCTGTCTGGTGCCCCTAGGGCTGGCTTCATGATCCTGTCATTCATCTAGGTACACAGGGTCACTTGCTGGAAAGGTGTTCATGCTTGGTTTAATGCTCTAACATGGCCAGATTGAAATTTTAAAGTTTTATAAGAGGAGTCTGACACTTTCCATTTTCCCCAAGTCCTTCGCATTGTGTAGACCACCTTGCCTATGCCCTAGACTTCCAGTCTGGTTTTCCTGTGAACGTTTCTGAGTCGCTCACTCTCCCACCCATTGGACTGGCTGTCTTCCCTCTCCGCCAAGACTTCCGCAGCAACGTTTTACCTGGGCTCCCATTCTCTACTTCCTTTCAGTTTGATTCTAAGAAATAAAATAAAAGCAAGAAAATTGAAACTATGTGTGAAGTTAATACATAAAAAGTGAATCACAGACTCTTTGAACACTTTTTTTTCCAGCTTGGTTAGATATTTGGCTATGAGTTATCTAACACGTGCAATTAATGGAGAAATGGTACAGAAACTATTTTACATTTTATGTCTACTGCATGGTACTACAAAATAAAGGCCACTTCAGTGTTGTCCCATATTTGCCATATATATATATATATATATTTCCCTATATTAAGAGCCTTTTCAATTGGAATTGCGGGGTAAAGGGGTTTGAACAGTTGCAACATAACTTCACAGTGAATCTGCTTTCACAGTAGCTGAACCAATTTCTATTCCACTGACAATGTACATGAAATGGTGAGGCTCATTTTCTGCAAGCTTGGTATTCTTAGAGTCAGTGTGCTAAGCAGGCATGTCTCCCCAGCTCACTTCACACTGCATTTCTATAATTGTTGGTGATGATCGTCTTTTCATATATTTAAGAAATATCGGGATTCTCCTTATACAGGTATTGCTCATTTAGCAACCTACTTGTATAATGACTGTTCAACTTAGGCATGCCATTCGGATTTATGACCTGCTGCTTGGAATTACAGGTCATCTTATATTTTTCTTTTTGTACAATTTTTTCTTTTGTATATTTCTTCTTCTTATTTGTAGAGTTTCAGTCTCCTTTATTATACAGTGCACCTTGTTTGTACAGTACTGTCATTTTCGTTGACGGTAATGTGCACAGCTCTCTTATAGTTTTAGGTTCTGTTATATGCTACAGTACTACATGTGAGAGTTCCGCAAATAAAAGCAAAGTCATCAAGTTGGAGTTTCCTTTGACTATTTCTTTGTTCTGAATATTGTAATGTACACACTGTACACTAATCATCTTCAGTGACCAATGCCTTTAAACACCTAGCTGCAGGAACAGAACGCATTCATTAAATGAGGAGCATTTGTATTTTCTTTTCTATTATTTTCTTTATTATTTCTTTCTATTATTTTCTATTATTTCTTTTCTATCATTCTACTTACACATTTATTATGAGTTCTATATATTTTTTTCAAATATGTGTGTGTTTGTGTCCAGCATCCATAATCTAAACATCCTAAATGGCAGCAGTGACGCCACAAGTGGAATATTCCACGTCTCGCCTCCAGGGGGCGGTTAGAATTGTAACGCAGGCGTATTAAACTTTTGTGTTATCTCCAGACTCTGTGCACATAAACAGATTATGCGTTTAGCTGTTCACCTGTTAATGGCTTGGCTAGAGTTTGAGTGTATCCCTCACAGTCCATGTGTCGGAAGCTCCGTAGTCAGTGTGATGGTACTACGAGGCAGTGTGGAATCTTTACGAGATGGGGCATGGTGCAAGGTGATTGGCTCTTAGAGATGCTTCCTGCTCCAGTCAGTTTCCATATCAGAAGGGGATCATGGGAAGCCCGAACTGGTCCCTCTCCTTCCTCTGGTTTCCTGTTTCTCCAGACGATTATTTATCCGAGGTACCCTAGCCATTGTGATGCAGCCTATCATGAGGCCTTCCTCAGAGATGAGCACAAGTAGGCACCAGGCTCTTGAACCTCCAAAACTGTGAGCTTAAAACCTTTTCTCTTTACAAATTACCCAACCTCAGGTAACACAGCAATAACAAAAATGGACCAATACAGGTCTTATCCCCAAGATTGCTCATTACATATAGGCATCAATTATAAAGTCTAAAACAATTCAACACCCAAAACACTTCTAACCCCAAAGATTTTGAATGAGGGACGCTCACCCTGCAGCATAATTATATTTATGTGCTGTTCCCATCATAGCCAATAAATGCCCCAGTATCTGTCTTTGGACTTTCTTTAGGTTATCTTTGACAGTACACAATTGAAAACTGATTGACCTTTCTCTTCCTGATATTTGTTTTTCATATTTTATTTGAACCGAAACAAAACAGAGAAAGAAAAAATATCTTTCCCTAATGAAAGTCACAGAGACACCCTTCTACATTTTCATCCTAAGATTTGAAGATGTACTTTGTATGTTTGAACTTTAACCATACAGAATTAATTTTATAAGGTACTGGAATAAGATCTTATGTATTGAATATCCCTTTATTCCCTCACTGGATAATAACTCCATGGTCTCATTTATCTTTCCCACATATTTTCATAGCTTCTGGTCCTCTCCTCCTATACCTAATCATTAGTGACTGCTGTTTAATTACTTCCTACATTTTTAGCTTTACAACAACTATTTTAACATTGAAAGTGATTCCTGAAAGGTGCTGCTTTACTCCTGACACTGCTTTCCTTTGCTGCTGATGACTTCTTTCCTTCTCTCTCCCTCTTTCTCCCTCCCCCTCCTTTTTTTGGGTTTTCATTTGTCTTGATTGATGTAGTTTTTCCACCCAAACTCTTGGCTTTGTTGGTTTCATTGTCTCTGTCTAGGATACTCAAGTATTTCCTGCAGTGCTAGTTTGGTGTTCATGTATCTGCTAAATAGTTTGTTTCCTACAATATCCTTATTTCTCCAACTATTTTAAAACAAAGACTTGCCAAATGTGTAATCTGGGTTGGAAGTTGTTTGCTTTTATGGGTAAAAATATTTCACTCATTCAAGGCTCACCTGGCCTTTAAAATTTGTGCTGAGAAGTGCTGTAATTCTAACAGGTTTACCTTTATGTATCTGTTTTTGCTTTCCTCTGACAGCTTTTTAAGATTTTTTTTTATCTTTTTGAGACAATGTCTCACTATGCAGTTTGGGCTGGTCTTGAATTCACTTTGTACCCCAAACTGGCCTCAAACTTACAATGATCCTCCTGCCTCAGCCTCACAAGTGCTGGGATTACAAGCATGAGCTACCACATCCAGCTAGGTTTTTAATGCTATGTTTGTGTTGCACATCTCGAATTCTGACTAAGATATTTCATCAGGAGCTTCTTTATTATTAGAGTTGTTGTTGTGTAAGCCTACCATTTACTTGTATGTGAAAATCTTTGCTTGTACGTTAAGTTTTCTATCATGATTTCTGTAAACATTTTTTTAAATTCCATGTGTGATATTTTCTAGCTTCTTTAATTAACATTAGTTTGGTCTTCTTAGATCTTTTAGTAGTTGTCAGGTGAATTCTTCTTGTTTTCTCATTTTTTAAGGCTTCTCAGTGTAATTTTTCACAGTGGACTACTACTAGGCTATAAAGATAAATTCGAAACATTTGCAAGAGAGTGGATACAGCTTGGAAACATAATGTTAAGTGAAATAAATTAGAAATACAAGCTTAAATACAGTATGGTATCTAATTAGAGTTATGCAGTACATAAACATAGAACGAAACGGCACACTGATGAGGAAACAGGGAAATAGATCTTTTTAAAATGGGGAGAAGACCAAGAGATTAAGGGTGGGAGGTGGAGGAAGAGAAAGAGGATGTGAAAAGATTTAAGATTTCTTAGGCACATGTACAACTATCCACAAAGCATGTAATTATTACATATTGCAAATATGAACTAAACTAATAATAATAAAAATGCGGGAAAAGAATGTAGAAATGTAGGGAAGAAGGGAGGGGAAAAATAAAAAGAATCAAGGTGTATAATTATATACACACTCCCTGGGATGAATGGAAATATCATGTATTAAAAACATGTACTGGGGGCTGGGGATATAGCTCAGTGGGATAAGCACCTGCCTGGCAAGTGCAAGGCCCTGAGTTTGATCCCCGGTACTGCCAAAATAAAAAAAAGTACTAAAAAATAAAAGAAAAATGATTTTAAATCAGGCAAGGTGACCTCTGTCTCTTTATTTTCTTTACTCTTACCCTGGTCTATCATCCTAGAATTTTTTTGGATATGTCTTACCTTTTTATGAGCCAAGACTTAACTGATCAAGTTTCATTTTTAAATGCATGTTAATAATTGGATGAAATTTCATTTAACCTGTAGATTTATCTGAATGCAACGTTTACATTTATCCTTTGCATTTATCAAAATGTGATCTCTTAATTTATTCAGATTTTCCACCTCCAGTAACTTGTTATAATTTTTTCTACAAAAATCTTTAAATGACTTTTGTTAAATGTGTTTTCAAATACCACATAACATTTTTCTTCTATATGTATATTTAACAATATGTAATTGTTCATTTTCAGGAATTTGTACATTTATATAATGTATCTCAATCATTTCCTGTCCCCGTACCCCTCTCCTAATCCTCTTAACCATGTCCAAAACATCTGTATTCTTGTTTCCTACCATCTCCTATTTAGTTAGTTAGTTAGTTATTTGTATTTTAGGTTTTTGTGAGAAATCATGCAATATTTAACATTCTGTGTCTGATTTATCTCACTTAGCATTATGATCTTGTTTTTCACCATTTTTCCTGCAAAGGACATGAGTTTACTCTTCCAACAGCTAAATAACATTCCAGCCTATATATTTACCATAATTAATTATACATTCCTCTTGTTAACAGGCATATAGGGCATTCCTAGAGTTGAGCTCTTGGGAATTGTACTGTTATACTCATGGGTATGTATGTATCACTACAGTACTCTGTTTTAAGTCTTTTGGGAAGCTACCCCAGACAGATATAACTAGGTCACTGAAATTCTATTTTGTTTTGTGATGAATCTCCAAACTGATTTCCTACAATGTTTGTACTAGTTTCCCTTCCCAGCAACAATGTAGGAGGGTTCCTTTTGTCCCTCAGTCTTGCCAGGGTTTGTTGTCTATTGTGTCCTTTTGGAAAAATTAATTAAGTGTATTGGTTCATTTTAAATATACTTAATCACCAAAAGACCTTCTGCCTGAATATGGCTTACTTCAATTCCTCTTTTGTCCCCATCTCCTCGTCTCCCTTAAACTCCTTCTCCTGCTTATTTACAAAAGCGTTGTTTCCATTTATTTTCTTTCCCTCCCTTCCTTTCCACCTCCCTAGTTCTCCTTCCCAATTCAACATTTTCTTCCTATTTCATAATATCTAGTATACATTTCTGGTCCTTATTTGCACTTTCAGTTTCTCACACCAGAGAACCAAAGTGATATTTACACATATGTGTTTGATTTTTTCCCACTAAGAGTATGGTTTTAAAGTCCATCCATTTATCTATAAACGTCTCAAGTGTATTCTTCTTTGTGTCTGAGTAGTACTCCATTGTATAAAAAAAGCACCTCTTTATCCATTTGTCAATTAATGGGCACTTGGAGTGTGTATTGAGCAATTACAAACTGTGCTAATGTAAACATACATGTGCATCCATGGATGTGCTGTCTTTAATTCTTTTGGGAAGATACCAAGAAGGAAAACAGGCCAAATGGAAACCCTAGTTTTAGTTGTTTAAGGAATCTCCACACTGACTTCTACAGTGGTTACACCAGTCTATACTCCCACCAACAGCAGAGAAAGGTTTCTTTTTCCTCACAGCCCCTCAAGCATTTGTGATTAGTTATTTCTTGATAATAGCCATTCCAGGGAGAGAAGCAATCTCAGTGATGCTTTAAATGACATCTTTCAAATGACCAGTGATGTTGAACATTTTTTCATATATTTATTTGCTGTTTGTAGTTCTTCATCTGAGAAGTGTCCATTCACTTCAGATACTAATTTTCGCACTTGCTCTTTAAATTTTGGAGGTCTGATTTTTTAAAGTTCTTTATATATTCTAGATAGTACCTTTTGTCTGAGAGACAGCTAGCAAAAGTTTTCCTACTCTGTGAATTATCTCTTCACTCTCTTGATGATTTCTTCCGCTATGCAAAGATTTTTAATAAGATGAGACCCTAATTGTTGATTCTTTGTAATATTTCCCTTGGAGTCTGGGTTTTCTTCATAAAGTCTTTCCCTACGCCTGTCTTCAAGAGTTCTATCTATTCTATCTTCCAGCAAATTTAGTGTTTCTGTTTAACATTTAGAGCTCTGATCCATTCTTAGTTTAGTTTAGTGCACAGAGATATGGTTCTAATTTTTGTCTTCAGCATGGAGAAAGCCTGTTTTAACAGAGCCATGTATTAAGTCAAAGCCTAGTAGTAAGTACCCTTGTTGTCATTTCGAGGCATAATCGTGGGAATATAACATTCATATTTATTCTCTAGAATATTTCTACTGATGAATAATTAATTTTAATTACATGAATTTTATCATATTAAACAATGAGAGCATAACAGGACAAATCATAAAAATAAAGTGATGAATTTTTAATATTTGTTGAGTTTATACAAAAGCATCAAAATTTTCCACATCAATTGGGTTTTGGCGTACAAAGTTTAAAAAAGAACAGCAGAAACAAATTCCTTTATGAACTAAAGTGAAAACACTGCTGTACAAAAAAAAAATGTCCCTTCAATTATCACATCTAATTCAGTCTTTGTACGTGACAACAGCACGTTCCAGGCACGTATATCACTTGCACTAATAGCACATGTAGCTTGTTTTCCTGGCCTTTCTGTGGGACATACTTGCCATGCGCCTTGTCTAGATGGTTTGTCAGGAGGTTCTTATTATATAATGTAATGTGTGGTTAACAGAAACGTAAAATAATAACAAAATAAAATATTGAATTTTTCATATGTATTGTGCATTTAGAGTAGACATCAACATTTTCACATCTGCTGTATAATTACAAAACCTAAATGATAACATTATAAATAAATTCCAATATGAACTACAATGCAAATACTAATAGCACACAACAAAAAAATCTTTATTTCAATTATCACAGCTAAATGATAAGACAATAAGATGTCAATAAAATAAAATATCAAGTGTGTAATGAGTGCTTTGGTTAAACATCAACATTTTTGCATCAGCTGAGTGCTTGTTTACAAAACCTGAAAGAAAACATCAGAAATAAAAACCTATGTGGGCTGCAACGTAAGCACAAACAAAAGTCTAGCACAGAAATATTCTTTGCTTCAACTGTCACACCCAAGGCACTTTTCACACATGACAACTGCATGTTCCATGCACACATCTCATGCTGACAGCACATGTGCATAGCTTTCCTTTCCTATGTGGCAGGCCATTCTTGTCACCTCTCTTCTGGTTATGTCAGAAACTTCTTACTATGTTGTATAGTGTGCACGTTTTAGGGAAATATGATGTCAGTAAAATATCAAATGTGTAACGAGTGCTTAGAACGGACATCAACATTTTCACATCAGCTGTTCCTTGCTTACAAAACCTAAGAGATAACATCAGAAACAAAAACTTACATGAACTATAATGAAAATAGCAATAGAATTCTATAATATAAATAATCTTTGCATTAATTGCTATATCAAATGCAGTCTTCAAACATGAAAATAGCATGTTCCATAGACAATTATTACTAACAGTGATAGGACATAAGTTTTATTTTACTGACCTTTCATGTAGGGCACAGTTGACATCATTTTGGTGTTCCTGTTGATGTAACAGGTCTTTGGGATACTACACCTGCCTGTTCAACTGTCAACTCACAAGTGTGTTCCTCAATTTTTTGCGTAGATTTTCCCTCTGCTGTGTATGATATCTTATGAGCTCCAATCATAATCTGATAAGAAAATTTCTCTCTATGGTATTTTGCACTTGTTATTTTCTTTGTAGTATATCAAACTATTTGTGCCATGTATGTTTAGGATCAAGTAAAACAAAATCCAATGCTCTGTGTTCTGAATGACATCATACTTGTTGTATAACCAATGAACATATTCTGGTTTTGGTTTTGTTGCAGAAATTTCCATCTCAAGCTTCTGTTTTGCCAAGATTTCCCTATCCGTATTTCTGTCATGGTGCAACGTTGACATCAATGGCGTCAGTTTGTTTATCTTTGCTGTATGAGAGGATAATGTAAATCTTTCTGAAATCCAAAGACTATACTATACAATTCTCTGTTTTGAAATTGCATCATTTCATTTTGCATTTCTTCTTGCTTCTGTACATGGTTCCTACACTGGTCAACTTGTGCTCTGTTAGTAAATGTAACATCAACTGGAAACTGGTAAGCCAACTGTCAAATGTCACATTCCAATTAGTTTGGGAAATGGGAGCAACAAGTTTCTTCACAATATCATTTGTTTTATTATCATACGAACGAGGACCTGATGGTTGAGTTCCACGATAAATTTCTTCATTGAGAATATAATTAGCCTTTGCACCTACAAGGGTGTAAATTTTTATGCCACATTTTTACCCATCACTCACCTATAAATCTTTTGCATTCCTGTGATCACCATGAGAAATCCCTACTAAGTACAGCAGACCTATGAATGGTTTCAATTCAGCTAGCGAGGTGTCATAATAAACACGGTTTTGAATATAGCTATTGGTGCATACAGAGCATTTTACCGGCATTTCCGCTTTTGTGTGGTTCACAGCGTCCTGTAGCGTTTCACCAGTTATAATTTCCAACATGGAATGGCAGTTCTGGCATTGTGCTCAAGATGTTTTACCCCCGCCAAGACCCTCACTATATTTTTAAACCCAGCTCTAACATCGGATCGTTCCATTTTGTTGGGTGAGCATTTCCCAACGTTTCAACTCCTCAACTATGTACCCAGGTTGCTGTTTTCTTCATCACTTGAATCAAGGAGGTCTGCCTGTATCGGCTGATTCTTGCTCCATTTCACTATCTCAGGAACTTTGTCTCATCGGGCCAAAGTCAGAATCGTCATGATCTTCATCGCCATGATCATCATGGTCATCCACTCACACCACTCTCCTGTTATGAAAACACGTATTCTACCTCAGTGGGTCATCTTTATCATCTTTGCACAAGTAATCTGGTGATTCACTTTTTTTTTTTTTTTTTTTGCGGTACTGGGGATCGAACTCAGGACCCTGCGCTTGCTAGGCAAGGGCTTATTCCACTGAGCTATATCCCCAGCCCTGGTAAACATACACAAAAACTGTTCCACGGACCATAATGTTGGTGTCAATCCTGCTTTGACCACTTTGCACACGTGCACAGGCATTGCCTACGTCATACCAGCTGAGTAAACGCATATTTTTTCTGTACTCCTCAGGGAAAGATAATGAGACACACAGCTGGCTACTATTGCGCTAAAGAAAAATCTACACTAGAAGAGTCAGGGGTGTGCCTGTGGCAGCCTGTGTTAAAGAGGGTCAAGGGGGCTATTTTCTAAAGAGGGCTAAAGAGGCTATTTTTCTTCCAGCGAGAGTACTTGTTCCCTCTGTTGAAGCAAAGGCGGCTGAGCGTGTTTGGAGCTGCTCCTGCGTCTTCTGCTCTGCTCCACCTACCCTTGGGCCTGTTTTTTTCTTTTCCCCTAGGACCATGCTGATATCGTCACGGTAGCTTTGTAGCATAATTTCACATGAGGGAGTGTGATGCCCCCCACCTTGCCTTTGTCACCAGGGTTTCTGTTACTACTCTAGGTCTCTTCTGTTTCCAAATAAAGTTTAGGATTGTTTCCTCATTCTGTGATATATGCTTGACATTGCAGTAAGTCTGTATAACAATTTTGGGGATATGGCCATTTTCACTATACTGGTTCTTCCTATTCAAGAACAGAGATATTTTTCTTTTTTGGGGATACGCTGTTTGATCTCCTTTTCCTGAGAATCGCCATGTTTAGTGTAAAAGATCTCTCACTTTCTTTGTCAGATTGATACCAGTGTATTTCATTTTTTCAATACCATTAAGAAAACTGTGGTTTTCCTAATTTCTCTCTCAGTGAGCTTGTTTGTATACAGGAATGCTACTGATTTTTGAGTGTTGAATTTCTATCCATCTATGTGACTTAATTTGCTTATTAAATAGAGAAGACTCTTGGTGGAGTTTTTGGTGTCCTTGGGGGAGAGTGTCATGTCATTTGCAAATAATGATAATTTAAATCCTTCCTTTTCTATCTGTATTCTTTTTATTTCTTTCCCTTGTTTAATTGCTGTGGCTAATGTTTCCAGAATTATATTGAATAGAAGCAGTGATGGTGGCCATCCTTGTATTGTTCCTGATTTTAGAGTGAAAACTCTCAGTTTTTGTCCATTTGTTTTGATGTTGGTTGTTTGTTTGTCAAGGATGGCTTTTATTAGATTGAGATAGAATATTTATTGCAATTTTCTGTAAGGTTTTTATCATGAATTTGTACTGGACTTTGTCAAATGCTTTCTCTGCATCTATTGAAATGATCATGTGATTTTTGTCTTTGGGTTTGTTGATATGTTGCATTTACATCTATTGATTTGCATATGTTCAACCATCCCTGCATCCCTGAGATGAATCCTGTTTGGTCATTGTGCCTCACCTTGATCATTTGTTGCATTCTGTTTGCCAGTATCTGATTGAAGATTTTCACATCTATGTTCATTAGTTTGGCTTGTAGATCTTTTTTGACTGGATCCTTCTCTGGATTTCATGTCAGGGTTATACTTCCAGGAATGACTGTTGAATTTTTTAAAAGAGTTTGAGGAATAATAGCACTATGTCTTCTGTTAATTTCTTTAAAAATTCAACAGTGAATCAGACAAAGAACTGTTCTCTGATTTGCTCATAGGTTTTTAGATTTTTTTGTCTTTTTTTTTTGAGACAGGGTCTCACTCTGCAGTTCAGGCTGGACTTGAGCTCACTTTGTAGTGCAGGATGGTCTCAAATTTCCAAAGATCCTCCTGCCTCAGCCTCCCGAGTGCTGGGATCATAGGCCTGTGCCACCATACCTGATTTCATAGGTTTTTAATTACACCTTCAATTTCATGGACTGATATTGCATTATTTAGAATTTTTATATCTTCCTAATTCAACTTTGGTCATTCACATTTATCTAGGAGTCAGTCCAGTTCTTCTGTGTTTTCCATCCTGTTAGAATACAGGTTCTCAAAGTAGGTATTCATTATCTTCAGGATTTCTTCAAGATCTGCTGTGACTTAACTTCCTAATTGTGTGGATTTGAGTCTTTTCTTTCTTTTGATAAAGTCGTCCAAGGGTTTGTCATTTTATTAATCTTTCAGATGAATTTTGATTCATTAATTTTTTGTATAGTTTTATTAATCTCTCCTGCATTAATTTCTGCCCTGATCATTACAATTTCCTCCCCATTATAAGATTTTGCCTTGATTTGACTTCTTTTTGAGGTTTAACCTTAGGTTATTTGAGCTCACTCTGTTTTGCTGATATGGGAATTCACTGCTATAAATTTCCCTCTCAGAACTGCTTTCATTGTATCCTATAAGTACTGGTATGCTGTTAGTTTGTCAAGGATGGCTGTTCTGCTATGAGTGTTTAATTGTAGAAGCTGTCTATTCGATTCTTTAATTTCAGCTGTGGCCCATTTGGAGGTGAGGAGATTGTCATGTAATTTCCATGTGTTTATGGAGTTTTTGTGGTTTCTTTTGCTAATGATTTCTAATTTCATTGCACAGTGATCTGATAATATGCATGGGATAATTTCCATTCCTTTGCATTTACTTAAGCACATTCTATGAGCTAATATCTGGTCTTTTTTGGTAAACATCTAATGTACAGCTGAGAATAATGTGCATTCTGATGTTGTAAGATTAAACACTCTGTAGACATCAATCAAGTCCATTTGTTCACAGGTGTGGCTTATTTCTGATAATTCTTTGTTGTTTTTTGTCTAGCTGGTATGCCTATTTGTAACTTTGGGGTATTAAGTTCCCCTACTACAATTTTTTAGTGCTTATTTGATCTTTTATGTCCATTAATATTTGTTTTATATAGTTGGGTGCACCAGAATTTGGGGTATATATATTTATGATTGTTATCTCTTCTTCTTGGAGATTTACCTTAATGTATATAGTGATCAGTCTTTTGACCAGTCTTGGCTTGAAGTTCACTTTGTTTGCATATAGAATAGTTATCCCTTCTTTTTTCTGGGTTCCTGCCATATAGAGTATAGTTTTTCATTCTTTGACTTTCAGTCTATGAATTTCTTTTTGAGTTAAATACATCTCTTGCATGCAGCATATTGTTGGTCCTTGTTTCTTGATTCATTCTGCCAGTCTGTTTCTTTTGATTAGTGAATTGAGACCATTTATACTGATGGCTATAACTGATATGTATCAGTTTATTACTGACATTTTATTTTCCTGTTGTTGGTTCTCTGACTTTCCCCTCTGTTATATAGCTTGCCTTACCTGGTGGTTTCTTTCTATTCATGTTCTTGGGATTGTGGCCTTTGTTATGTACTTCTAATGTCTCCTTTAGAACATTTTATGGAGCTCATTTTGTGGTTATAAATTTCTTCAGTTATTCTTTGTCATGGAAATGTCTTATATCTCCATTTACTTTGAAAGATAATCTTGCAGGGTACATCAGTCTTGGTTGGAGGGATTTTTCTTTCCATATTTGAAATACTTCACCCCAAGCTCTCCTTGACTTAAGGGTTTACGTTAAGAAGCATGCTGTGATTTTGATAGACTTTCCTTTTTAGGTGATTTGTTTCTCTAACAGGTTTTACTATTCTGTTCTTGTGTTGAATTTCTAGAATCTTGACTATTTTATGCCTTGGTATAGATTTATTTTGGTTATGGCTAATTGGAGTTCTATATGCCTTATTTATTTGTGTGTGAATTTATGTTTCCAAGTTTGGAAAGTTAGGGGCTGGGGATATAGCTCAGTGGAATAAGCGCCTGCCTAGCAAGCTCAGGGTCCTGAGTTCGATCCCCAGTACCGCAAAAAAAAAAAAAAAAAAAAAAAAAAGAAGCCAAGTTTGGAAAGTTTATGGCCATACTTCTGTGAACATGTTTTTTATGGTGCATGCACTGTTGCCTGCTTTCTTACTGACTCTGATCAATCTTATACTGTTGTTCTTTGCAACATCTTGTAGCATTTGGGCAGAATTTTCATATCCCCTTGCTCTTTTAAAGAAATCTTTATTTTCATTGTTCTTAAATGCAATCCTGTCTTCTAGATCTGATCTTCTTTCCTCACCTTGGTTCAATCAGCTGCATATATTTCCTTTTTTTTTTTTTTTTTCCGGTACCGGGAATCGAACTCAGGACCTTGCGCTTGCCAGGCAAGTGCTTCTGCCACTGAGCTATACCCCCAGCCCCTAGCTGCATATATTTCCAATGGAAATTTTAATCTCCTGGGTATAAATTTGAATCTGTTTCATGGATTCCACTTCTTTCCTATATTGGGCATTCATGGTTTCTATCACTTTCCTAAAGACTTGTTTTTCGTTTATCAATGCGTACTCCAGATTCAGTGGGAAGGACCTTAATTTTGATCATTATCTCTGTTTTTTTTTTTTTTACCTGAGAGATTATTTCTAATCTGATTTTTCTCTGTAGCCTAATACAACTATTTTATTGAGTGTTTTTATTTTGCTTCTGCTGCTATCATTTCAGAATGTTTAGGTAGGTGGCTTCTGATTTCCTCTATCCTTTTGTCCACTGAACTTGTCCTGAATGGGCTAGGAATTGCACTTTGCTTCTGTGTCTTGTCATTTTCTATTTTAATTTGTTTGCTGTGTTGATGCTTGTAAATTGCCTATGGTAGACAGCTTTAGCACTAGTATCAAGGCTTCCCTAGGAAATGTCTATTCCTCAGTCATGTCTTCTGTGAGTAGTTGGATCTTGGTTTTTTTCTGTCCCAAGATCCTGTCTTCCTAGTCCACAGGTGGTGAGTAGTTGCTATCTATTCAGCTCAGCGCCCAGTCCTTTGCTACTAGACTATGGTGATAGTTTTGACCCCAGAAAAATCACAGTGTTATCATACATGGGCGAACAGCAGTTACAACACTTGGGCTAAAGTTGTACAATTGGCAATAACAATAGCATAAAGCACAGGCTTAAAACTAAGAAACTGTGGTAACTACTAATTTAATGCCTTTAACCACAGGAGTAAGATCTACATTTATATAACAAAATCCAACACAAACCAGAAGCATGTATGAAAATAATTTCCCTGTAACTGAGTGATTTTTCCATGTGGGGGTGGGAATTTAAGAGGGATGGGGACAAAGCAGATAAATTAATGGAGAAAAATACAGTAGAAGCAAGGCTAGAAGGCAAAGAACAATAACCCAAGCTTTGGGAAACTGGAGAAGAGGACAAAAAGATGAAGGAAAACACGAAAAAAAGAAATCAAAGTGAGCTAGAAAGACAAGAGACAGTGTTCATTTGATTGCAAACATCAAACATCAGGAAAGAAACTGAGAGAAGAGGGAGCAGAGATCAGCAAAACAAATGGCAAAGCAAAATCCTAAACAAACAAACAAACCAAAATAAACAGGGAAAGGAAAGTGAAACAAAGGGAAAAAAAGAATGAAGTTCTTCTGGTGTCCACAGTTCTGTGACACTGTCCAAGTCAGAGCCCAGATCTGTGCTGGGCAACCTTGCCAAGCCTACAGTGCAATTAGTGCCGGGTACAAGGTTGATCTTGGACTCTGGGTGTTGGAGCTGAGACCAACCTTCAGCCAGTAACTGTCTGCATATTCCTCAGTGATCCCCACACTCCTTACCCTAATTGTCTCTGTGCCACTCTCCCAGTTGCTGCAGTGCCCTCAGACCAAGACAGCCCAAGGCTGCTCATTGTCCTGCATACAGTTGGCTCCCCCAAGTCCTTGCACAGACTCCTCTGTTCCAGTTACATGAGCACATCTCCCTGGTCTCCTGCCTCTCATTGCAGGGCAGGATGGGGTGGGGTGCTGTGGACCGGCTCATGACTCTTGCCACCACCTACAGATAGCCCAAGGCTACTTAAATCCTCTGTGTCCATGACCCTCTATCAAACCACTGGCTGTGAGGCAGGTTGTGAGTGCTGTTCCACTCACAACATTCACTGCTGCTGCCGTGGTCCCTAACCTAGAAGTTCCAGTTAGCTACCTTAGCAGATGTCAAAATAAAAACCTCGTGGCCCTTTCTGGAGGGAGGGGTCCCTTGGTCTCTTGGCCTTGTGTGTACTGGTGAAATTTGCTACTAGGCTGCAGTGTCCGTTGTTTGGAGAAAGGTAAAATAGGCAAGGGACCTGATATCCCACATCTATCCTGTGTGGCTTCAGTTAACTACATTATTTCAGTCCATCTGGTTTTTTCCCCCTCCTTTGGAAACTGCCCAGGGTGACAGTCCTGCTCTGCCCATAGGCAAGTATCCCACCAGGAGCTGTGGGCTGGGTCACCATCTTATTAAGTCCTATGTCTGTGTTTTGTTTGGTTACAAATCTCTTGTTGCTGACTGACTGTGGCATCAGGATGTACGTCTCCCCTTCTTTCCAACAACCTGTGTCTTTAGCTGATTTTCTCTGAGTGGCTCCGACACGGCTCTTCCTCCTCTGTTTATTCATGTTGAATCTCCATCACATGCCATTTTTGATAATGCAAATGTTCACAGCGATTCGATGTTATTACATTTGTTGGTCCTATAAAAATGTTCTGTTTTTAAATACCAGAAACTTTGTCTTTTTCTTTCCAATTGAAACATTTCCATTCCAACATTCCTTGGTTAGAACCTCTAGTGAAATAGTAGAATTTTTCTTTTCTTTCTTTGTTTCTTACTTACTTACTTTTTGCATCAGGAATCAAACTCAGGCTTGCCAGGCAGGTGCTGTGCTGCTGAGCTATATCCCTGGCACAGAATTATTTCTAACTTGAAGTACAATTATCTGAAGTTTTACTATGCAAAGGCTGTATTTAGGGGAGGCATTGTTGGCTCAGTGAAAAGACCTTATTTAATGGATATCCTTTAAGTAGATTTTTTAAAAAAGAAACCCTGTCTACTTGGAGAAGGACTATTAACATGAACATGAGTTACATACATTCTGCACCAGTTGTGCTTCTTGGTTCTATCCTACACCCTGTTAATGTGAGCAACCTTGGGAAATTTCCCGCCGCTGTGGCAATAGTGCGTTGCTGCGATCAGTCCTACTTGCTCACGCTGTAGTTTTTAAGAATGCTGCTGCATTTGCGTTCCTTTTCAGCGAGACTTTTAAAAAGATGTTTACCACGTGGCGCTCCATTTCCACTTTCCTCATTTATTGTTATTAAGGTCGCGTTTACCTCAAAATAATTTGCATGCTTTTCTTGCGCTGCTTTCTCTAAATAACTCCCTTTGTACTATGTTACAGGTCACCTTTAAATTGTTCTAAGCTCACAATTTTTAAAAAGAAACAGCGAAAGACTGGAATAGAAATTTATTTCCTTCAAAAGTTATTGATTTTAATTTTTTAAAAATATTTTTTTTCTTGAGGTGACTCTGCTAAGTTTGTTTTTTCAGATCATTAACTAGGGGATATAGCTCAGGGGTAGAGAGCATTTGACTGCAGATCACTAACTATTTCATCTGAATTTCAGTGCACTGTTTTAAACATTTTTCTCATTTTAACATATCTCTCTATTCATTAAAGCTATGCGGCAGGTAATTCTCAGTATTGTTTATCTGCATATTTACCGACCAACACTGATCTTTTTTGCCTATTCTGTTTAGAAGGTGGTCTATGTATTAATCCTCTCTGAAGAAGTTTGCACATATATTTAACTGTATGTTTTCCTAATAAAGTGTAGCAATATTTATTCAATATTTCTAACCTTTTCCCAAACAAGGACCTTAGCATATTTTAACTCTTCTTCCTCTTAGTTTTCCCTTTCTTGCAAAACCTTAGTATTTTATTATCAACATTTAACTACAATAAGACTTTAGAACTTATTTTTGCTTCAACTCTAGCACTCCATACTTATTCAAACCCTTCTGTTTATTTGCTTGTCACTGAAACTTGCTGCTTACAATATTTTTCACAAGTACCTGTGTCTTATAAATCCTATTAACCTTACATGTCAAAGAACTCCTTTATTTTGTGTTCTTGTTGGATGATCTTGTGGCTGAGTATGAATGGAGGTTGATGCTTTCCCCCTCGTTACCCTCAGAGCTTCTTCTCCATTGTCTTGTGGCCAATCTCACTGATGCAGAGACAACTGCTTGAACAATCTCCAGTGTAGTTCCTTTTACTCAAGAGTAGTTAAACTTTTTTCTGTATTTGGGTGAAGGTTTTAAAGATTATAAGTTTTAAAATGAACTTAGAACAGTTAATCTAATTTCATACATTTTCATTCTGAGAACTCTTCATTTTCCCCCACTGTCTTTCTAAACCTTGCTATGACTTACTTCCTTCGTTGTTTTGTTAGCTAGAACTTAATTTACCCTGGAGCTTCACAACATGTGCTGACCATAGTCCTACAAGATACAATCCCGAATGACATTCCAAATATCTAAATCCCAAAATGTCAAAATTCTCAAGTCCAAAATCCCTAATATTACAAGCTTGTTAGATTAAAACCAAAACGTTGAAATCCTAAAGACCAAAAATCATGAAAACTTCCATTTCCAGTAAAAAGGCAAGGAACTGGTCAAGTTATAAGACAATAACAAGAGTTTCCATTTTAAAATGCATAGTTTGTAATGGCATTCCTTCCAGATGATGATATACTAGAGTTTCTTAATGAACGGAAGTTGCATTTGTCTGAAGAAGTCAGTTGGGCATTGCCTGGTTCAGAACGATTATGCTTAGCATGGGGTTAGGAGTCACATAGACAACAGTGTCCAGTTTTTCCACCAAGCCTGTGGTCTGTGAGTGTATACAGAATGGGTCTCCACATGCCCAACACAACACAGAAAGGCATGGAGAATGGAGAAATTTAACAAGGAGGCTCATGTCACTTCTTGTCAAAGAACTGCAAAAAGAGCAAGTGTCATATAGAAAATGGACATGGCTGTTTTCTCTGAGCAGAGCCATAATGAGAGAAAGAGAGAGAGAGAGAGAGAGAAAGAGAGAGAAAGAATAAGAGAGAGAAAGAAGAAAGAAGCTTACTCATCTCAAAGCAAGACTTCAAAGTACATTTAATGATCCTGAATGCCCCCAGCTTGTACTGATTACCTCCACGCCCTAACCAAGATCTCTCCCTGTAGTACACTTTCACATGTTGAATTTTTTTTTAGCTTTTGTGTTCTTTCTACTTTAAACTGTCAACATTATTTTTGTGATGCACTATTCTGTGTATTTTACCTTTGGGTCATTTCCAATACTAGAGCTATGGATTCAGTAGACTTAGAATTTTAAAGCATTTTAAACCTTTTTCTTACAAATGTGATTCCTCAAAAATGCAGTATTACAATGCTGATTCTGTGTACAAGCCTTGTGAGTGCATCAAAACATCAAAACTTTTTCAGTAAAGCCAGAGATGTCATTTTCATCAGCTAGAATTTAATGTATCCTGCTTTTCATGGTTTGTCCGCATGTGCAGAAGATCTGATTTGCCTGCATGTGCAGAAGATAAAGTTTCTTCTGTGCTCACCTTTTTGGGCCACTGTACATGTGGTGGTTCCCTGTCATGGTCTCTGGTGGATCTGGTCCACAGGGTCAGACTATGCATCCCAGAATTCCAGGCGACTGCGGTCTTAGAGCTGATTGCACACCATTATCACTCACTCTGATGTGTCTGTACATTTCACTTCTGACCTATTTTTATGAGCACAATTCACCTTTTTATAACTGCTCTTCTCATGCAGCCATTATTAGCAACTGCTTGCAAAATCATGAATGTTATTACTGTTTTACTGTAGAATGTGACCTACAAAGTATTCCACTTCATTTTTATTTTCTCCAATAAATAACTATTAAAAATGTAAATGGTGTCTTTTAAGGGATTTTAAAAATATTTCTGTCAAATTATATTTTGAGATACTGATCTTTCAGAATTTTAAACTGTAGGATTTTGATATTTTGGGGTTTCAGCTTTTAAAAGTATGGATTCAGCACTGTGTCTTTTAGGGTTATGCCTTAAACCTCTTTACAATATGAGCTTTTTAATGGGTCTTTCATGTGCAAAATAGTTTTTATCCATTTGGGACAGGTTCCTGGTAAATACCCTGGGATGGTCATTCGATGTTCTCACTTTCTTTGGAGTGAGAATATTTGGAATTTAATTTCTAGGCACATCTTTCCAGCAATGCAGTTTCCTATCTCTGTCTTCCACCCTTTGTCTCTGATCTTGTCACACATGTGCACACACACCCACACACAGGCTTCCCTTCCGTTTCTAGAAATCATAGCCTATATATCTGCCCAGTCCTGAGCCTACTTCAACAAAAGCCAAGTCCGCTGCCCTCAGCTGATCCTGGGAGCAGAGCAGATCCATGCACAGTGGCAGGCGCACCTGTTTTGGGTCCTCCACAGGAAGCTGAAGCAGTTTTTCCACACCTCCTTCACACGTGTGAGTAGAAGCCACGGTCCCAGGCACCACAGCCCACCTTAAGTGAATCCGCCCTCACCGTCACTCACAGAGTATGCACTTCACCTACCACAGACAGAGCAGACAGTCAGGAGTGTGCATGGCAGGCAGGTGGGCTCTCAGGCATTTGGCCATGTGACCCAAGACACAATGTTTCTGCTGTCCCCTTTTTGGGAGTCTTAGCATGACCCTTTCTCTCTCCCTTTGGGTCTCAAGGGATCATATTCCACTGAGTAAGTGGGACACAAACTCGCGGGTGCGGAAATAACAAATACGGATACACCGCGTTAAAGATGCATGCGGGATGCTGGGCTGCTACCCAACGAGGGGCACGTTAGACAGAATTTAACAGAATAGTGCAGCATATTAATAATTCAAGTAAAAAATTAACATGTGCCTTCTGGTGTTCATTTCTAAAGTGGGTGATTCGCTCTCTCACAGTTCCCTCAGGCTTGTAGACCATTCAAAAAATAAGAATCGGCACTGTGCCCTTTACATGTGAAGAAGCTGACTTTCGTGTGGTTTAATGACGTTGCTTTCTCCACACTTTCTTAACAACTGCATAGCCCTATCCTTGCTAATCCCTATTTAATCCTTAGGTAAGCATTAAATCCTAGTTTTTAAAAAATGCTGTTAAAGTTCACCATTAGTCGCACTGTAATAAGTTGACCTTTTCCGATGATGATCATCGTTATTATGCTTTTCAATTATTTAAATAACCATTATAAAATGCTTAGGGTGGCCCAGGCATTGTTCTATGTGCTTTGAGATATTTACCAATTTAACTACTAAAGTAATCTTCTGATGTGGATGCTCTTATTGTGCTTGCTTTAGTCCTGAGCTAACAAAAAGACAAAAATAAGGCACACAACTAGTGAAGCGGCTCTCTGATCCTGGAGACTGGGCTTTTAACCACAACATTTGAAAATGCTATCTCATGGCAGTGGCATAATCAATCCAGCGGTAGAGCACTTACCTAGCACGTGGGCAGCCCTGAGTTCAATCTCCAGCACTGCCGAAATATAAAATGTTCTCTTTATTTTTTATTATAATTTCATTGAACTACCCCTAGGCATCATCTAGTCTAGCTCAGGTGAGTATTGCAATGGTCTACCAATAGTTTGAAAAGGATTAAGTGAAAGATATATTCATGTTTTTCCTTTCTCAATTTTTGATATATTAAGTAGCATGAACACAAAAACATTCACTGTGGAATATTCATCAGGAAATATGCAGGCCATGAGGGTGACAGAAAAAAGATGATGACATGGAACATGAGTTACCAATGCAAGACCATAATTGTCCTTTGCACTTGCAAAGGACTAGTTCATTGCTGTCTATTTGTAAGCTGTGAAGGACCATCCCTGAACTCACGGTACAAACAACTGTGCCTACAGTAACTTCCAATACAGTGGAAACTTGTCAGATTTCATTTTGGACTTCTAAGATTTATCTGTCTTATCTTCTTATCTTTGGGTAACAAGGTTCATCGTGGATATATTTACCATTTGATTATCTAAAAGCCATTAAAGTTCTATTTACTATTTCAGTATATTTGGCATCTCTTAACTGTCTATGATGAGCAAAGATATATAATACTGCAGTTAAACAGTTAAAGGTTTATTAATTTTTCCATCTTCTTTGAGCTGCACAGGTTATCCAAGAACTCACTATGTAGCCCAGGCTGGCTTCAAACTCACATGTATCTCTTTTGAACAGAATATTTGCACAATGCACTGTGAATGTACTGTACCGCAATGTCTACACTAGGTTTGTATGCTATGCTGCCCTGTATGTGGATCTGCGGGCTCTGAGAAGACAGATCACGGTGCTAAACTGACATGGAGTCCCCAGTGGCATTTACTTTCTTTTTGTGTACATAGCAAGCAGATGTCATGATTAGACTTGACATGTTGAGTTTTGACCTCGAAAAGGAAAAGCCAAAGGACCGGGAGGCAGTGATGTGGAAAGGAGAGATGCACTGAGGGAATGAGGGAAGAGGCAGGGCCTGTGTGGGGTGGATTGGACTCGCTCCAGGAACTACTGTCAGGGCTTGGGTCCAAGTGAGTCTGGCAAGGTTCTTTTTCCCCTACCAAGACTCTTACTGAACGAAAAGGAGATGTAGATCATAGAATGTACACTATTATATTAATATTTCAGGGGGTTGCCTACATATATTCTACTTTTTAATGATAATCATCAGGATTATTTAATTAGGAGTGTATGCTCTAGGTCAGAGTATTTACGGCAGGAGAAACTGAAATGCAGAAGCTTCCTGCTATGGTTTCATTTGCCCCTTACATAACCGCATGTAGTTCCTGATGGGGTGCAGGGAGAGAAACAGAATGAGAGAGAGGGATGGAGAGACAAGATCCAAGGGGTAAAACACTGCCGGAGTTGGAGTGCATCAAGCACAAAGGCTGCAAAAACCAAAACACAGTTATCTGGAAAGGTGTGTTTAAAACTGTAACTTATACTTCATTATAAATACATGATTTTTAAATTGCTTGTTAGAAGACATGTAACTCAATATGAACATGTCATAGGACCACAGGGATGCATTCAACACCTGTCATTTCTAGCCATCAAAAAGCATCTGGGTTTCTCTAATAGGAAGATTAACACAAAATATTGGAGATAAGTGGAAGATTATGCACAAAAAATATATTTAATTGCTAGTTATGACACTGGAATCACAAGTTATATTTGGTCATTTTGGTCAAAACAATAATTTCTAGGTGAGTGTTTATTCAGTCCTGGAGAGCTGAACAGTCACAAATTCAATCATCAGAACTGAAATCTTTAGAAACCAAAGGAAGTGAATGAAGCACTCTTCGGAAAAGACTCACCTACGCCACCGGCTTCCTGTCTTTACGTGCTGTCATCCATGTCTATAATTTCACTAGCACATGTGTAGAATCTTTCTCATGGTAAATGTCTGTATCTCATGCAGTGGCTGCATACCTTAACGTAAAGTCACTCATCAGCACCTGTACAGCCCGGATTACCACACACAGGTTTGGTGCCTGGGTCAGTCACGAAAACCACTGCTCATGACTTCACCATCCCCACCGCCACCACCCACCACACCTGTGGAGCAGCGCTCCACCAGCACAGTGTGACCATGCCCTCCACTGATACGCTGCAAAGCTAGTTTCTACAAGACGCAAACAAGTGGATTTCTCCAAATCTGATCGCTGCAAACTTGGGTCTGTCCTGGAAAGTAGGTACCCCTTACTTATGGACTGACTTTGTCACCAAGAATCTGAGTAAAAAATTACATAATCCAGGTTGAAGTCTAAAATATTGATTTTAGTCTCTCACAGAAATATATTTAAGGAAGCCAAAACATTATCATGAAATTAAGAACACCTTATATATGTAAATTACATTTAAATTTATAGAAAAATAAAACATAGGCCATTTGCATATCAAACAATCTTTATGCTCTTCTCTTGAAAGATTGATTTCATTTGAATGAAAAATCACTGGATTTGTATGAGCTTAGGATGTAAGCAGTTCATCTTAGATCAGCCGTTTTGTGATCGGGATTATTTCAGCGAGTAGGAAGTGAGAAGCCTGAAAGTTGCATTCACACGATCTCCGGGGTTCTTCCTCCCATCAGTTCCAACACTTTCTCAGGTCCTTCTGTTGCTGTCATCTCATGCAATATGTGAACCTGTATGCAAATGTGTATGTGATCCATGTGTAAACATCTCTGTAAACAATCATGACACAATTCTCTTGACAGGACTGAATCTCAGCCACTCCCTGCCTGGGTGTTCATGGATAGGCTGCGCTGTCTCCTAAACATAATGGTAGTTCCCAAATCAGCCAGTACTGAAAGCACCCACTGAGAACACAGCTTCTCTGTCAGTGTAGGTGCACCGCTGTCCACACGCTGGCTTTAATGTTGCTCTGAGCCATATCATATCTCCATCCACTTGGCTGTGCACACACGGCTCCTCCCTAGAATGTATCACCACCATCCACAGATTGCATCTCTCTTCACTCTTCCCCCAGGACCAAGTGCAGAACCCAACACATACCTAAGACTTATTAAATAGTGACTCACTGGGTAAATGACTGCGTGCACAGGGAAGGCCTGCACGCTTTCCCCATTCAGTACACTGTCAGTGCTCTGTGGACTCCACATCTGCCAATCTAACTAGACACAGAACAAAAATAGTCTAAAGAAGAAAACTGAAATTGTACCGCACATATGCATTTTTTATTGTTCCTTGAACAGTGCCATGCAACATATATTTACATAATAATTACATTGTATTAAGTATCATATATTATCTGCAAAAAGATTAAACTATACAGAAAGATATGCATACGTTGTACACAAAAAGTACAACGTTTTATAAATCAATTTGAGCATCCATAGATCCTGGTTTTCGTGGGGACTCTAGAACCAATCACTCTTAGGTATCAAAGGGCAAGGTATCCCTGACAGTCACAATTCCATGTGGCTAACAAACAAGGTCAGGTTGAGAATAAATTTCCTTACAGTGAAATTAAGAGATTGTCTAAATATGTATATACAGATGCCATTATTTATGCAGTGTGGCTTTTAAGTCTGAAGCCCATAGGATGTGACTCAAGAAGCAGTCCAGTTTACTTGGTACTATTCTGAGATTAAGTCCAAAATGTTTTTCAAAATAAAACAAATTCAACATTTGATACTCAGTTTTTATTTCTTCATTAGAAAATTATATGTTTTTCTGGTTTCTGTTCTTTATTAGTGCATGCATGCTTTGCACAATGATCGCACTCCTTGTGTGGAGTTGGAACATACATATCTCTAGGCCCCTCCCATGCTATTTCTTAATCCCTTTCCATTTGAGGAAGATCTAGCTAACTAGTTCCTATTATCTGTCTGTATTTTGCTATTTAGCCATACTTGGGTTTCTCATAGACGAGAAATCACTTGATAGTTAAGTTTGTGTGTCTGAATTACCTCACTTAATAGTACAGCCTCAGAGTGCATCCATTTACCTACAAATCTGAATATCTGACATTCCAATACTTTTTCTTAATTGAAAAGTACAATTCATACACAAAGCCAGAGGTTTTCTCCTTTCAAACAACTAAAATCATAGAAATTAATGATGTGAATACAAAGACAGAATGACTTTAATTTTACTGATTAAGACTTTAATCAGTGCCATTTCTCTGACAGCTCCTACCTGAGAAGCAAAAGAGATGATATTAGTTTACATGGTTCAGAACTGCTGGCAGTGGTTAAATAAATGCATTCAAGTTGCACATTCCCTTGGTACATTTGTTTATCTTACACCTGAGACCACTCTGTTTAAATACAAAATGGTGACAAACTGCTTCTTTTTATCTTGTAAGCAGAAAAATGGCATGTAAGACACTCCCTCGACAGTATGTCAGTAAGTGAGTGAATAAACACTGCTATCTTCTCCCAGTAATGGAGAGTCAAGTAGAGACTGGGCTGCAAGGTGATAATCTCCCTGACACTGGAAGTCCTTTGTCAAGTATATCCTTAAATTTACAAGTGTTTCCTGATAGGCTTTTCCAAAGTTTTTCCAAAAGATGGGAACTCATCCATGTGACTGATTTAATGATGAAAAGTAAATTAACTACCACTTTTCATCTCTGCCCCAAATCAGTTCTACTTCCACAAACAAAACTACCTAAGTGTATGCTAGTTAACAAAAGCAGTGCAGGAAAGTGAAAGCTCAGGGTTTAAGAACATTTTCTCAAGTCTCAGAATCATCTTCCAGAGGAAATGGGATCACCCAATACAGTGAGGTACCAAACATGAGCCTCAAACAGAAAAACAATATTTACTAAAAAATAAGGAAAGCAGCCTTTAACTGTGGAGGTGACTTAATATTAATACACCAATATCCCTCACTGTGGCAAATGTGCTATCATGGTGTAAGATGTTACAACAGGGGGAAGGAGGTGAGTTACGTGTGAACTCTGCACCACGTTCACAGGTTCGCTGTAAACATCAATCTGCCCTAGAACACCACACACACTAAACATGCTTTCTCTTAGAAACTGCATTATTGTGACTGGGATAAAATATTTTGCAATCAATTAGAAGCTTATTAATGCGACCCCATCAATTAAGAGAGTGAAGTTTTTGACAAAGTTGGTCATAAATTAGATTTTATAAAGTAGCATATTTCCCTAGGCCTATTTTTGTAAAGTTAATGGAACATCTAGGTGAAAATGAGTTGACAAAACTAAGCAAAATTATAAAACACTACAAGTTGTTGGCTTAAAATGATAGGTGACCCAATTCAGTATTTATACAAAATAGACTCTTCCAGAGGACCCGTGCACTGTGGGAACAGTGCAATTGTAACTGTCTGTTGTTTTCAGTAACTGACGAGGTGGAGAGGAGTAGAAATCATTACATTTTTGTAAATGTGAGCCCCCATCTATGGAAAGTATATGTCTTCACAGAGGTCCTAAAAGCGCCAAGGACTTGTTAGAACGCAGTGTCCTACTTCCTGAGCAATTCTGGGAATTGACAATAACAGCAGCACTTACGAATTTAGTGTCTGTGATTTCCCTGCAGAATGATTCCCTTCCACGTCTTTCTCCTATGAATTAACATATATCCATACCACAGTTATGGATGATAAGAAGGCAAGCAGAACTCATGGTATAAATTTTTAACATTTTACCCTCATAAGAGCCAATAAAACTTCTGCACTTTTCTTTCATTCATGAACTGTTCTCCATGTGTGTGCACAAGCAGATCCTAACTAATGGAGCCTGCAGGGGTGGGTTAAGCGAGCTAGGACCAAACGCATAAATCAGAGGCCTTAAGTGTTTACGCCTCAGCCTGAAGAGTAGTTTATCATGGTTGGAGTGTTTGGATTTCTTGTATCTTTTGGTAGAGAGCAGAATCCTGTTAAATCTTCTCTGTGCTTAATGTTGTGAAAAGCAGCTTTGAAGATTCCTTTAAAAAGGGAAATGTGGGCTTCATTCAGCGCTTCAGCACATTGTAATGCCCACATGGAGCTCTGCTCTTTGTGGTGAATCTGTGGTAGCAGTAGGTTGGTGTCAGCAGGCTCCTGGGGATTTATAACCAACAGGCTGGGCCTGGAGAAAAGGCCACTTTTAAAATATCCAGCTGGGAGTTCACACATCAAGTACTCAGCACCAGCATCAGTGGAGAAAATCCTGGGATAGATTTAGACATGTGTACAGAATTCTAGAGCTCAGAATGTTTGAGAGAAACGGTCCTTATGTGGGAGTTTCCCTGTTGGGCTTCTCTGCAGAGCAGCAAGGGGACTAAACATCTGAAACTCGCTCTTAGAAACATCTGCTGAGGTAAAGGGGAGCCACCAGCTAGAGGGGAATGTGAGCTGCTCTGTGAAACTCCTGCTGAGGGGGCAGTCCCTGATTCCTGCCCTGCAGCAACAGCCCACCTCAGAGGCTCCATAGGAACGTAAAACCCACTCAGGAAGAAGTGCCTTGTCCAAGCTCTCAATTTTTTTAAAAGATAATTTTTCTTCATTTTAATATATTTATGGTGAGTAATTATATATATAGGAGATTGAATCCAGAGCCCTACCAGTGCTCTGCCACTGAGTAGCATCCCAGCTTTTATTTTTTGAGACAGAGTCTAGCTAAGCCCAGGCTGGCGCTGAATTTGTGATTCTCCTGCCTCAGCCTGGCTGGGATTACAGGCACAGTATAGCATCTATCTGCACCTGGGTGTGATCTATTTTACCCAAGCAGAGACCGCCTCCTGAGGTGAGCTATGAGGCTCACATCCTCCAACTTGTGACCTAGAATGCTCTTAGAAAGACCGTGGCATTGAGTCCCAGAAAACACGTGTTTTCTGAAAGTGAGGGGGGAAGAAGCAGTGGCCCCAGGCCCAGGGAGGAGGACAGGCCGGGCAGAAGGCCTGGGGGTCCACAGCAGGAGCACCCGGCCTCGTCCTCTGTTCCCCTGGGAAGTGCTCTAAGGGCTCCTGGGGCAATGGCCAGGCCCCAGTTTCTCCTTCCGTGGGGTCAAGGTCTCTAGACCCTGACCGCCCTGAGGGGCGCACATTCCCCGAGCCCAGGCCCTTAAGCTCACCTGCACAGGTGATAACTTTAGAGCATGTGGCTGCGCCATGCAGAAGAGCAGGTCTAACCCAATGCCCAGGTCTGGCATCAGTAACTGACCCCAAGGCTGCACTCTATGTGGGGAAAATCTCGAGGACGCTGGGCCTGTACCAACTCCTGCAGGGGAAGGGTTACGAGTGAGGCACCCAGGACGCAGGTCATTGCCTGTTCACCTTCAGCGATCAGTGCCCTCCTCTGCTTCACTGTGAACTCTATAATTCCGAAACCGCGGTCAGTGCGGATGGCCTCTTCCTTGAAGTGGTTATGAAGTAACGCTTCATAAGCCAGATGTTCCCACATGCTGCTGGTTGCGCGATGCCATATAGTTCTACACAGGAAGAGAGGGAGGGAGAAGGAAGAGAGAGAAAAAAGAAAGAAAGAATAGAAGACAAAAGAGAGAGTGAAAGAGGAAGGAAGGGAGGGAGGGAGGGAGGGAGGGCTTTTCTAAACAGAAAAGAAAGACTGGACCCTGGTGGTTTCTTCCATCAGTATGCTTTACCTCTTAAAAAGGATCATTCCAATGATGACAATCCATCAGCGACAAATCCACACAGCTCAGGATCAGCACTGCAGCAGGGAGGCTGGTTCCACACATGCTCCATTTCAGAGTCGGGGCCTCGGGAGTGGTCATGAGCTTGCAGGGGTGGCATCATGTAACAGCAAGGGCAGAGAAGCACATTAAGACCCCAGCTCCGTACGATCTGCATAGTCACTTACCTCAGCTCATCTCCCTTCTCCTTATCTGTGAAGTGGAGGTGCAAATTTCTCTCCCCCTGAGTAATGTGGAAAATGATGAACAAAATCCGGAAATGGTTTCATACTGCCAGGTACCAGGTTAGTGGTCGTAAGCATTGTCTTCCTTTCTGTTGCCTTTTAACAGCTATTTACATTCAATCCAATCAACAGATACTTGTGTTAGGAAATAAAATATATAGTCATGTAATTATAATGACCAACTTAGTATTACATAAAGTAGAATGGACTAGTAACTTCTTAAGAATTCTACTTCCTCTTAAGCTTTAGGTCTATTTTTCCACTCATTCCATTTACTCTCTGTCTTGGTTACTTTTCTCTCATTGCTGAGACAAAATACCCAACACCCAAAATGAAGGAAGGAAAGGTTTATTTAGCTTACAGTTTGTGGAGGTTTCAGTCCATACTTGGCTGGTTCAGAGGCAGAGTGGCACATGGCAGAGGGCAAACTCTTCATGGCAGCAAACAAGCAGCAAATGTGTGGAATTGCAGGCAAGCAGCCCTCTTTTCTCCCCTGCATTTTAAACAGCCTACTCCCACCCAAGGGGTGGGTAGCTCTCACACAAGATCCATGCCCTCCTCTTCCACAGGCTCAGGATGTGTACAGAATAAGCACCCTGGCTTCCTGCTGAATCACTCAGCCAAACCTCTAGACTCCCCAAGTTGACACAATGTATCACCATAACACCTTCATATAAATATTATTTTTTAAATTCTGTAAAATCTAGTTTAATAAATCTGAATTTCTAATCATAATGTACTTACCTCTGGCAAAATGCCATGGCTAGGTAAGTACCTAGCAAATGGAATCAGAACACTGCTTGGTCAGTAGAACTACCTGTGCTTCCTGATTGTAGTAGCAGACACTAACATTGCAAGTGACATAAATTCAAATCAAACCACTTAAAGAAAGTAAAGTTTTTGACTCCCTTAAGTGAGGAAGGAGTACGTCTACCCTGGAGATGGGGTTCAAAAATGCAAAGATTTCTTCAGGAATCTGTCTGCTTCTGCCTCCACCTCTGCCCTTGGTTTTCTTGGCTTACTAGTTAGGAGTGGAGGAAGACTTTCAGGGGGACTAAATTGCCCTTTGGCAGTTCCAGGCTCACAATATCCCTCACTTTCTCTTTACCCTAAGCTTTATTTTTAGCTTTCCTGTTAGTTGACGTATGATAATTGCGCATATTTAAGGAGAACTATGTGATGTGCTGCTTTGGCACCTGTGTTTATTGTGTGCTCACCAGGTCGTGGCAGTGAGCATCTCTGTCACCTCCAACATCATTTCTGGACGTTGGGACATTTAAAGCTTTCTCTTGTAGCTATATTAAGATATGCAGTACATTATTGTTGCCTGCATTCACCCTGCTCTACACTAGGACACCAGAACTTACTTTCCCCTCCAAACTAGTCACAGAGAACCTAAAACAGTAGTGACTAGAGTAGCGGCCAGAAGACTAGGTGGGCACAAGAGTGGAGGGCAGGGAGTGGGTTGATTAACAGAAATGAACAAATTACCTTTTGCAAGGAAATTCTAGCAGAGGCCTTCGGAAGGCTGTCCAGGCTCTAGTCGGCTCTGTGGTCATCTTTGAATGTATCACTGGCCAGGATGTTACAGGGCTGTGACCAGCAATTTGAGATCATGTGGCCACACTTAGGGCTAAAACGAAAGGGTTGGAGCTAATCAAGTGCTAAACAAACAAATAAATGTTTTGTTTTTAACCAAAGAGCAAGGTCTATATGTAGTACCATCCTCTCAACTTCTGTTCTTTTCAGCCTTGTCTGGTCCTTAGGCTGATGTGGATCATGTTCATCTTACTTGGTCACACTGTCTCAAGGTCAAGGCAGATGTTCTTGTCCACCTCCACTCCCTCTGCCTGGTCTCTGCCTCCAGGGTGCTCTCCTGAAACTTCAGTTTGTAACCTGCAGATTCCTGAGCCTCCTGCCTCCTGCCTCCTCCTGCCTCTTCATGCTATTGCTCTTCCATCTCTCTGCTCAGTGACTCCTCTGAAGTATTACTTGATTCCCAATTGTGGCCCATCCTAGGCTCCTTGATCCCTGTAACCGTGGCCACCTAGGTCACCTCAACATGTTCTCTCTGCCCAGTTTCTAAGAATCCCACACACACATTCCTCAAACTGCTCACCCTGTGTTTCTTAAAGTCCCATGTGAACACATCGCTCCGGATACACAGTGTGCTGCAGTGAAGGCACCCAAAGAAACTTGGTTTCTTTCTAAAATTGCCTCTCTCTCCCTGGCTTCTTGTCTGTGATATTTTGAGTTTATTTTCTGTCACTTCAGTAAACAATCAAAACTAACATACAATTCCATTTCTAGCCGCATTAATGCATTCATGTTCTTCCAAAAAGCCTCCCTACTTCCTGACTGTGGGGCTTTCATATTATTTAAAAGACAATGGCTCCACAGTAAATAAAACATGGTGTGTTTAGATTCAGAAGTCATGAGTTCAAGATCAATCCTCACACCTGTAACCAGATTACCTCTTGCAAATCACTTCACCTTGGAAAACCCATGTTCTCAAAAGAGTGGGGCAGCTTTCTCAGTGGGTTTTTCTGAGACTCTGGTTCGATACTGTGTGTTTGCCCACTGGAAATACTTATCAAACATGCATGTCAATTTTTTCAATTTGTTTTATACACTTGATTGTTTGTCATGGTCTAATTTTGTTCCTAAAACCTAAGTAGATATTATGACAAAAGCCAGGATGTATATACTATATATAGAATAATTTTAGAAATGTAATAAACACTAATAATACTAATAAGTATCTCATGTTTGGATCTGAAACATAATTTAAGTATAAATATTGGGCAGTTTTGATTCTTTAAATTTGATGTAGGCATAGTGAAGGTTAAATCATGTCATTTCAGGACACTGGAAAAGATAAATTCTATTTGACTATAATAGGCCAAGAAGAGCTGTTGATTCACTTTCTTTCAAAGAAATAAGAGCAAACGCACTATAAAAGTAACTACTCAGCATGGCCTCATAAACTCGGGGCAGTACCACACGGGCCTGTAATTCATTTTGAATTCAGTGCACAGGGCATAGTCACCCACCTCCATCTCTCGCCATGTGAAGTGGAGGAAGCCGGTTTGGGGCGTGCAAGGCGAGTGAGAAGCACTCCTGTGACACACAGTACAGGACACTGACGAGGTCTGGAAGCACCGCTCAGGCCGGGGAGTCAGTCTCGCTGCAGATGAACTTGAGCTGCTCTCTTGCTTTCGTACAGCAGAACACCCAACATTCTTGTGATGATTCTCGTGTTTCCTTCAGAAAATGGAGCTGAGCAGAGATAAGCCTTGATGAGGAGCCAGATAGTGCCACCTCCAGCAGGAGAAACAAACAGAAGAAAAGTAAATCTCATGAAGGAAAATAAAGTTTTAGCTTCAGGAAACAATAGAAAAAGAAAGAAGAGGGAAATTTTATTTCTGCGGAAAGTGAACACTCACCAAAGGGCAGCAAGTATTTCCCTGCACAAAACTAGTTGTTTTGCTAATATACTGTAGTAGTTACATTCGAATTCTCAACTTTGACTCCCAGGTTTGAACTAAATGCCGTGCTGTGACCCGAGAACTGTTTCATCATTTCCAAGTCTCACACACGGTCGCTCGATGCCTCTTTTTCTCTGGATAAAATGTACATAAGACTCGAATCTATTACATGGAGCTGTTGTGATGAAATAACTTTACCTGCTTACAATGGTGACTGGTAAATAGCATTACTGAGTAATTTTAATTGCTTTACTATGTGCTAGTTATTTTCACAGTGAAGGTGAGCAATCTGCCCTTGAAAACAGAACACCATGGAATACAAGAGCAGTTGCAACTTAGTCAAGCTTTCCCACCTCACATCAGCTCGGCCTGCACTGCACGGCCTGCATGGTGATCGGCTCAGCAGGATTCCCATCCTGGTGTGGACCTGCGCTCACACTGGAGCTTGCTCGGTCCTCAGTGTCCATTGAGTCTTCTTACTGCTGTCCGCTGTCCTGTGTCTTCCACCCTCAGCCCTGTAAGTTGAGCACTGCAATTCCAAACTTTCTGTGTAGTGTCCGAATCAGTCACTAAGCAAATGAAAATCCTAGTTTGCTAAGTTTTGTTTAACAGTAAGATAAATACAAACTGATACGTATATATATATATATATATATACACATATATATATATTAGAAAGCTTTCCATGAAACCAGAATAAAACAAAGTAGAAAACACTCCCATATTTACTTACGGCAGTGTTTTATTACTTCAAGTAATGGAAGACTCCATTGTATAAATTGCCTGAGTAGCGAGCTTATCTCTTTACATTCTTTTTGGAGGGACAGTACTGGTGTTTGCACTGAACTATACCCTTAGCCTTCCCTATGTTTTCCGCCTGGGCTTTCTCCTGCAATTCACCTGCCTCAGTCTCTCCGAGTGCCAGCATTACAAATGTGCTCCATCACACGCAACAAATTCATCTTTATACCTATCAAACTACCAGTTGTTAGATCTGTTTATCGTCTCTGACGAGTGCTCATCTTCATGGACGTATCCAACTCTTGCTCTTTTAAAATTTTAAACAGAAAAAGTAAAAGCAACAATAAAACAGAGTTTCAAAACAAACTAGTAGGAGAGTAACAATAATCAATACACTGCATATTGTTATATTCACAGTAGTTGTTCAGAGTACAAACTATCAGCATGAAACATTGTCTAAAAAATATTAGCACAAAACTTTTTCAATGAACCAAGAGAAACTAGCTGTATAACTATCTCAACTATCTTGTGTATATGCATATATTTTCTCTTCCTTTCCCCTTCCCCATTACAGTTGTTATTTTCTTTAGAACAGTTTCTTCCTTATTCACAATATCTATTGTACATTTTTTATCTTATTTGCTCTTTCTATTTCTCACACTGACAAGACAATATGATGTTTACACACATGAGTCTGATTTATTTCACTTATGAGTATGGTCTCAAGTTGAATTCATTTACCTGTAAAAGTCTGGAGTTTACCTTTCTTTATGGCTAGGTAGTATTCCACAACATAAAAAAACAACATTTTTTTTTCTCTATTCCTCAACTGATGGGCATTTGGGTTGTTTCCAATATTTAGCTATTACAAATTGAGCTGCTATAAACACTAGTGTGCATGTATCACTGTGGTATGATGTTTTCAGTTCTGGAAAGATATCCAGAAAGGGAATAGTTGAGTCAATAATTTTATGAGAAATCTCCATGCTTCTTTCCACAGTGGTTGTACCAGTCTACATTCCACCAACAGTGGAGAAGGGTTCCTTTTTCCCCACAGCCAGGCCAACATTTGTTATCGGTTGGTTTTTTGATGATAGTCATTCTTTCTAAGTGGGATGGTGTCTGTCCTATTTTAATCTGCATCTCTCCCACGACCAATGATGTTGAACATGTTTTCACATATTTATTTGATGTTTGTATTTCTTTATCTGAGAAATGTGTATTGATCTCCGATGCCCATTTTTGGATTGGGTCTTTAAATTTGGAAGGCCTGACGTTTTGTGATTTTTATGTTTTGGATAGAAGTCCTTTGTCTGAGGAACAACTGACTATATGTGTACTGCTGAAGCGAGCACAACTGACTATAATTTTCTCCAGCTCTGTGGTTTGTCTTTTCACTTGTTGGTGATGTAGTTTTGTTTTGCAAAAGCAACTCTTGCTTTTTAAAGAATTGTCTGTCACGTGTGCCAGTGAAGTTCCAAGTTTTCTGTATCTAAAAATGACTATTTCTTGTGTTTTATCAGTGAACCACAGTTTTGGAAGGATTGTGAGGAATATATAATGAAATCATTCCAATTTACTATTTGTTAAGATTTATGATAAAAAAAATTAGGTGTGGTGGGATAGTGAAATTAGGATTAAGATAAAATATAGGGCCTTACTGTAGATTTCATCTAATTTTATTAATGCCTCCCTCATGAACATGGAAAATTAGGTATTGGCTAGAAGGTCTAAATCACAAAGAATCACCTCAAAATAAGAGTTTTTAAAAAATGTAATTTGATGTGTTTGAAAAATATTAAAACTAAATGAAAAGTAGGCTCCCTCAGGGGAAATATCCTCCACTTTCAAATATACCAATAACACAATTTAAAAATTTGTCATTTAAAAATAGTTGTTTCCTTTAGTAAACAATTGATGCGCTACTTTAAAAATAATTCTTAACGTCAATTGGAATGGTAGCTCCTTTTCTATATGGGTAAATGTTGGTTTCTGTTTTCTATGTGGATAAGTGGTTATTAATTTTGTCTGGACATAACTTTTAACCCATTCTTACACAATTTTAGCTCCTCTTGGGATGTCAGATACCTCCCTCTCTTGCTTATTAGGTCATTGGTACATTTCTGAAAGTTCTTTTCCAAGTTTATTTATTAATTGAGTTATTTATTTATTTTTGTGGTACCGAAGATCGAACTCAGGATCCTCCACTTAACAGGCAGGTGCTTGCCCAGCCCTCGAAGTAAATTTAAAAGTACATTACATTGTAATTATTATATGAGAGCTCTCCCCATCTCCCCTCTCTGAACACTAGTTTCAAACACAACTATTGCCTCAAATATTTATTTTCTTGTGATGAAAATATTCAAAATTATTTCTCCTGGAATTTCAAAATGTACAGCATGTAACTGTCATCTACAGTCACACTCCATGCAGTAGGATACAAGAACCCCTGACTCCTCCCTGAAGGTTAGAAGCCTGTGTTAACCACTCCTGACTACCGGTAACTGGCTTGGGGGTACTGACACCATCCACCTGTTACTCAGTGGTCACTGATAGCTGTCTCCCTGCCCCACTGCCTAATGAGGGTGTCCTGTGAGAGTGAAGTCATCCTCATCCTCATCTTTAATTGCTACAGTTTTATTCAAAAGCAAAACTTTGATGTTAAGCAGTCTGAACTGCATTACCTTGATCCAATTTAGAAAATCCCTTCCAATTATATGCTGGGAACCACTTTGCTGGTTCAGATTCTTTCTAGTCAAAGGTTCAATCACAAATAACTTGATAAAGAATCATGCTGCCTTCAGAGTCTAATGCTGCTGTGTCCACTTTACAACCGAAGATATTTAGACCCTGCCAGCAGTTGGAGCAAGGGTCACATACAGATCTCCAGGTTCTTCTTTCTCCCCATGGGTTCACGTTGTTACCCACAGTGACAGAGAAAATTCTCTTCTGGTGAGTGCAACAGGCCAAGAATCACATACATATGCCCAGTGCAGTGGAGCACACCTGCAAACCCAGCCCCCGGCAACTTAGAGACTTTAGTGAGAACTTGTCTCTAAATTTACAAGGGCTGGATGTATAGCTGGGTTCCTTTCCCCGTATTCCCCAAATAACAAAAACAACAATAGACTAAGCACATTTCCATACAGGGAAATGGATCAAATTAGTGCAGATAAAGTTAGTGTAGAAGCTGTACCTGTGAACACGATATATTCACCTTCTAAAAAATTTATAAAAGTGCAACACATTTTGGAGAACAGCTAAAGAAAACAGTGATTGCTAGGAGAGTCTGGGTGATGAAGGACGAGGCAGAATCAAACCAGCAAAATGTGTGGCTGGGACTGGGATAGTCGGAGAGGAGGAGCCACCTGCCCGTTCCAAACGGGGCTTCTTTTTCTCAGATTACTTTCCAAGAGAGTCTCAGATTATGTACAAGAGTCCACCGAACACAGAAAAATGTGTACACAGATGATCAGTTTGCGAAAAGATCATTTTTCCTTTTGTATTTATTAGGCAGGTTACAGAAGGCCTGAGCTGATGAGCATGCAGAAAAGCATCTGTGAGTCCAAGGATTTTTATCACAGGCACCAGCGGCAAGCAGTTTCCTGAGAGTGGCCTAGGAGAAGCATGAAAGGAAATTTATAGGAAAATCCTGGTATATTTCCCAGATGTCTCCCATGTCTAGACAGTGTGCAGAAATGAGTATCTTTACTCTTACTTAATGTAGCAAAAATCTCCCTCTGTTGACATGTCTGCCTAGACTTCCAGAGTGCATGTGACCTAGAACTGATATCTACAGCATGACTCAAACTGTAGGAAGCTAACATGGCCTTATCTACTTTTTGTGTTTTGTTTTTATATCAAGAAAGCTGATAGTTCCCCTGGTAGCAAGACTTTTCTAAAAAGAGCAAAACATAAGAACATTTTTTAAAAAATGGTGAGCAGATTCTATGGTCTGACCAGGATACCTTCTAGTCATTTGCATTATTAAATGTGTTTTTTAAAATTCAATTTTCTTTTGTATTTTCTGTGACAAAAAGAGAATGTTAATTAGTTATTAGGCTTGTATGTGTAGTTGAGGTGAATGCCAGCATAGTAAATTTCTTCAAAAGCTAGGAAGGGAGCCCAATTTTAAATTATTTTTCTTGTTCTTTTTGAAGTTTAAATTTACTTTAATATGTAAAAACATGAAAACTTGGCCTATTAATAGGATAATATGATGCTTTAACCCATGCGTGCATTGCTTAATCAAGTTAAACACAGACTTTTTTTTCTAAAGAGAATTAAGAAAATCAAAATAACAACAATGTAGACAAAAACAAAATGACACAAAAACAATAAAAATGATACAGGGTTTCAAAACAAACTGATAGGAATTAACAGTGGCTGTTACATTGCATGCTGTTATCGTCAATGAAGCTGCAGAGATTACCAGATGTAAGAATGCAAGATTGATCAAACCGTTAAAGAGAATAAAGAATAAGGTTAAAAAGTTAGGAACTTATTTATGGAAAACACTCAGTATATTTTCCTTTGGTGCTTTCAGTGTACATTTCATTATTGTTATCCAGAGCCACCCTCTGGTGCAAAAAACACTCCAGAGCCTCCTGCTTTTAACTGAAACTTAATATTTATTGACCAATATTTCTCCCACCAAGTATTTTTCATGAGCAAATAACCTCACGCTATAGCCAAAAAGCTATCTGTAACCTGAAAAGCCAAGAATGCCTGTGTATTCAGAAAAGGAATATGCAGACCCTGAAGTACAGATCCATCCCCACCAGTGTGAAGTCAACACCACTTTTTGAAGTAGCAGAGGTTTCCATGACATATGATGAATGCAATACTTTTGATTTATCATAGGGAGAAAAAAATGTAAAAGGAAAAATTGTTTCTAAGAAGAGCAGGTTGAATTTCTCTGAGGAAAATTAAAATCTAAGGAGAGAAGCAGTATCACAGCTGCGTCTTCAACACCCTGAGAAATCTGGTGATGCTTGTGATTAAATTTCTACCCAGGAGTTTATTTTTAAAAAGCTGCTTTCCTGTGGGTTTTGCTTATGGAAGTACCAGCACATCTGATGCTATATGCACAGTTTGAAAACATAGAGAAAGCCTGACCCTCTACTATACGTAAACGCATCCAAATTTGACACCGGCATGCTAATAAACTTTAGCACTGTGCTCAGTGGCTGACCAGTGTCCCTAGAGCCAAGCAAGCGTGACTCCAAAGTTAAAGTCAGAACTTTTCAGAAACAGCTGTGCCAGGTGATTATTAAAGTAAAGCCAATCTAGGTCATGTGAGCTGCACATTTCAAAAAATTTCAATTTGGTGTTGTGAAAGGGGATATCTCCACAAACAAACAGACACAGAGAAAAATGTCAACACAGCATAAGAGTTCTAACCCTGAAACTCCTGCCCTGTAGGGGAGTAGCTATATGGAAATCTGCAAGGTGGAGGAGGACACTTTTGTCTCCAAGGCTCTTTCCTAATCTAAGAGTCTGTATGCATTTGTGACTTCTGGAGTAGATCAGTACTTCCCAGCATCAGTATTATGGTCCTTCTGCTGAATAATTTGGGTTTGTTTAGCTGCATCACACACACACACACACACACACACACACACACACACACAATCTACCTACTACACAGCCATTACACCTGTACCTGCTCATAGCAGCAACAACTAAAAATGTTCCCTGATAGTGCCAGATATCCCCAGGAGGGCAAAACTCCCCTGAAGATTGTGAAATGTTGAGAAAATATCTCTTTATGTTTATTTCTACATGACAACTTCTATCCCCTTCCACACCTCCTGCCTCATTGAAAACTGGGTAGATTATTGGGTACGGGCGTCTTCCCAACTTGGGGTCAACATTTGCCGGATTTAGAGGGTAGCCAATAAAACTTCAAAAGAACAAAGAACAACCTGGTTTTGTTGTTCATTTATGTAATTATGTTCTGAGGACTTCATACCATTTTAATGTCTTCCAAACTGTGTTTCAGATATTTGCTGTTTTAATTTACTTTTTTTTACATGTGCCTCTAAGCAGTGAGAGTCATAAATCTTCTAGAATTTTTTTGTTATACTCAGGGGCCACTCCTAACAAAAACTGACTGCAAAGGGCTGATTTATCACCCAAGGATTGTGTTTTATTTTATTAACCAGTACATAGACATTTATTTTAGCTACTTTGAGATGTGTAATTAAGTGGTCAGAACTATGTAGCAGTCACTACCTTCAGTCATGACAACACGTGGAGACCACTGAGAAATATCCTGAAGAAATCTCAGCTTTGGCAGGGGCTCCAGGGCCCAGCCCATGCAAGCATCTCCTAGCAGCACAGCTGACCACAGCCCAAACCCTGTAATAAAACTGTTGCACTTTGGCAGTTAACAGAAAGGCCTGAGTGTGGTCAATGCTGTGATTCTTTTTGCAAACGGCACGATATTGGTAGTACTGGGGATTGAACTCAGGCATTCATGCTGAGCTACATGCGTAACCCCTGCCTTTTTTTATGTCTTCTTGAGACAGGGTCTCACTATGCAGTTCAGCCTGGCTTTTAACTCACTTATGGAGCCCAGGCTGGCCTTGAACTCGCAACAATCCTCCCGCCTCAGCCTCACAAGTGCTGGGGTTACAGGTGTGCACCACTACATCCTGCCAAACAATACAATTTTGACATGAGTTGAAAGTACTCTCCAAGGAGAATTTTAAACCACTTTGCTTTTCAAATTTGTTCTTTTATTTGCCATGCAACTATACATATTTATGTATACAATGTGTACAGTGTGACATTTTGATATATACAGTGTATAATGGTTAAATCAAGAGAATAGGAATATCTCCCATCTCAATACTTATTGTTTTGTGTTGGGGACATTCAAAATTCTTTCTTCTAGATACTCTAATGTAGATAATAAATTGTTATTAACTGTAGTCACCTCACTGTGCTATGCTATCTTATTTAACTATACTTTTTAAATAAGTAATTTTTGTCTTCCTCCTTCTTCCCACCCATCTAGGCTCTAGTAATTCCTAATCCACTTTCCGGGTAGACAGAGTCAGTATTTTAGCTTCTGGCTGGGAGTGAAAATGAGCCTGTTTGACTTTCTACACTTGCTATTTCACTGCTTCCTGTTTCACAAAGACAGAAGGGCAGAGGGTAAGGCCTGAGCCACACGTGTATCCTGGACACACTTGCTGTCCTGATTCTCTCTGCAAACTCTACCTTCCCAGCCTCAAAATGCTTTTTGATAGAGAGAACCATCCCCTGACATCCCTGTTGCCATTTCTTACCTGAAAATCCTTTCCTACTTTTGATATACTCATTTTAAGAATACAGATAAAACTCTGCACAGAGCAGTAGAGGATCTTTTTTTCAAGTTTAAGGTTCATAATTACAGGTTGAGTGTCCCTTATTCAACATGCCTGTGACCAGACGTACCTCAGGTTTTTCAGGTTCGTGGAATATCTTCCTATACCAAATGAGATGTCTTGGCGATGGGGCGCAAGTTTAAGAACAAACTGTATTTGTTGTTCTTATCTACCTTCTACATGTAGCCTAGAGGTAATGTTTATGAGTCAGGAGTTTGACCGAGACTTGACATATAAGAGGAGCTGTGGAGAGCAGGTGTTGTAGTACATACCTATAATCCCGGCACTTGGGAAGCTGAGGCAGGAGAATTGCCATGAGTTTGAGGCCGGCCTGAGCTATGTAATGAGCTCAAGGCTAGCCTGAGCTACAGTGAGATCTTGTCTCAAAAAGATAAAAGAGTAAATGAGGAATTTTCCAGCAGTGGCAGCCGCCGGTTAATGATACCTGTCAATTTGACTGGAATAAGATGCTCAGAGAAACAAATTCATCATGGGGGCATTAACAGCATCAGCCTAGTAATGGTCATAGCTGTTAGGAGGCAGTCTGCAGTTGGAGGAGGTGGGTGGCTGAGGGTCTGCCGCTGGGCGGGGTCCTTCTCTGTAACTCTTCCCCTGTGCTCTACTTCCTGACTGCCACGAAGGGAGAAACTTAGCTACAGAACTCCCTTCTCTCTGATGTTCTTCTCTTTAAGAGAGACAACCATGGACTGAGCCTCTGACACTGTGAGCCACAGATCAGCCTCTGCCCCTGTACACTGTGGGTGTTAGGTGGTTTGTATCAACAAGGGAAGGTCTGACCAACACATGGCCTTGTACTGGTGCTCAAAAAGTTTCAGATTTGGAAATTTCAGATTTTCTAACTAGAGTTCTTTGTATATTATTTTTCCTCAATGCAGGATAGTAAGAAAACATTAAGTAGAAATGCTTATTAAAATATAACCACATCTCTTAAATTTAGTTCCTTTAGTGCTCACATATTAAGAGCAAAAAAAATGAATAAAAGTGGAATAACAACATTGTTCTGGGCATGTTTTAAACAATTTAATAAGTCAAGATGTATTAATACATTCAGGTATTGATGGTATTTGTTGCTGCTGTTTGTTCCACAGTACTTAGTGAATTACAAATTCGTAACTGTTTTATGATTGTCTTTATTCCCAAAGCACAAGCAGTTTTCTAGTTCTGTAAGGAGCCACCACAAGATTTCTTTTTAGCTCTGCCATGAGATTCCCTTTGTTTTTGTTCTGATTTGGATGCTTTCCCTGATTCTGTGATGTTTTCTCTTTTCAGTTCAGGGAAAGACATTTTCCAGAATTCCCTGAGAAATGGAACTTGGCAGGTCAAGTTTTTGAAAATTCACATGTCCAAAAATGTCTTTATTATTCCCCCTCATGATCTGTAGTTGGCTGGGTATAAAACTGTAAATTTTCTTAGCATTTTTCAAGGTTTTTTTCCATTGTCTTTTCATTCACTGTGCTGCCGCTGAGCAAGCCAATGTTGTTGTCGTGCTTCACCTCTTCTCACTGACCTCTTTTTGATTCTGTGTTTGTTTTGACTTGTGGGCACTTAATTCTCTAAATCTTAACTCAGTCCCTAAACTCCTTCCCATCTCTAAGAAATCTACCTCTCTTTCTTACTTTTAAAATATGTAATGCAACAGAATGGAAATTGCATTGAAGTAATAAATTATAACATTTTCTTCCATGGTGGGATTGCTGCTCTTTTTAGTTAAACAAAACTCCCATCAGTGCTTGTGACCTCATTCTTGTGAACTAAAGGAATTTCTGCAGAACTCTGAATCTCAAACCTAGTGGTGTCCTCAGTTTGTATTCCATTAAAGCTGTCTTCTGTTTGCAACTCCCCACTCCGGCAGGCTCTGAGTCTTGCCCTGTGTTGTTTTACTTCCCTTTTCTGCTATTTTCTCCTGACCTTTGCATATTGTCCCTAGTTGCACAATGCGGCTGTTCTGCTCCACCCTTGACTGGATGCTCCTCCATATTTTGTGCTATTCGTGTTGTAAGAAGACTTGAATTAATTTTAACATAGAATAGCAAATGTCACCATTATAATTGCTACTTTCAAAATATATTTTCCACCTTATCCTATTTTATGGTAATCTTATCTTTCCTACTGGAGAATAAGGAAGACAGAACTGAAACAAAGCCCTACAGTAAAAGTTGCAAAGCAGTTCTGTAAGGACCAGAGAGTAAGTATTTTAGGCTTTGCAAGATGCACAGGCTGGTCGTGTCCATTTACCTATAAAAGTCTCAAGTTTATCTTTTTTATAGCTGAGTAATACTCCATTGTATAAAAATACCACATCTTTTTACCTATTCTTCTGTTGATGGGATTTCGAGTTGTTTCCAAGATTTAGCTATGACAAACTGAGCTGGTATAAACTGGGTGCATATATATTGCTGTGGTATGATGCTTTCAGTTTTTCTAGAAAAATACCCAGAAGAGGAAAAGTTGGGTTCAGTGGGACCTGTATCAGTTTTATTGTTTTTGTGTTATTTCATTTTTGTGTTTGTTGTTATTTTGTTCTTTTATCTCTTTAAAAAAAGATGTATAGGCTAAGGCAAATACTCAACTCTGCTATTGCAGGATGGATACACAGTGCCATAGACCACACTTACATAAAAGAGGAGGGGTGCATTTCAATCAAACATGAGTTACAAGAACGGCAGTGAGGCGTGTTTTACCTCTGAGCCAATGCCTGACCCAGTGATTAGGGCTACCTTGAATTTTGCACTAATTATCTATTTGCCATTAGGATAATTATTTCATTTATCAAATGAATTCGTGTATCTACTTCGGTAAGAATTACTTTCTTTACAAGAACGTTTTTCCTCTCCCCTGCCACTTTACGGACTCACTAAACTTACCTTTAGACCCAGCCCAACTGTCCTCTAGCCCACACAGACGTCCTTCATTCATGCGTTCACAATTATATGTTAAGTAGCAGGTACACGACTTTCATCTACACTCAGAATTAGCTCTATCTTCTTTAATTCCCAAAGAGTCATAAGTCCATTCAAAGACTTTTCCCGCACTCTAGTGTGACATTACTACTGTGCTTTCCTCATCCCTCCTCCTCCTTGACTTTGCGCATATCCACAAGGTCTCGCTGTGTGCTGAAGCACCTGCCATATAATTTATGCTCAATAATTTCCTGTAGAACATTTCCACACTGCAATGGCCTACATATTACAGGAATTATTTTTCAGCTATAAATTGTATTGCTTTAATTGCATATGTTTCAAACCAAACCCATTCTACTTCTTCCCATGTTTGTATTCTTTGTTGTTAATGCCATTCACAGATTTAGTTATCCAGAGATCAAGCTATGTGTGTCTGCATATGTTAAAAGCATGGAATCTCACTCAGATGGATTGGAACCTGAATCACAGTTCTGTCACTGGACTCAATAAGGAATTTTAGGTACACTGTTAGTCTTTCTGGGACTCGGTTTCCTCATCTGCAGAAAAGAATAAAAGTACGGTCGGCTCAAGGGCTTTGTGCACCCAAAATAAATCTTGTGGTTTGAGAAAAGCTTTGTGGACACTCTGCCTGTGGTTTCTGTTACGGTGGGCATTCAATCATTCTAACCTTCCTGGTAGCGTGATCCTAGCAAGCTTTAGTAAGACTCATTTTCTCTTTAACTTGAATCAGTTTGTGATTAAGGGACCTGATATCCTTTATCCCTAGTACATGACAGGCCTGGAGAATTCGGTGGGGGCTAATTCCTTTTGGAGACATGCAGTCTCTATTTAATTCAACAACATACCCATCTAAATTTCATAGTCTATAGTTAGTTCATAATTAAGAAATAATATTTAATTGTATGTGGCCCTCTTAAAAATGGTTTTCTCTATAGAAGGGAAATAGTTATCATATTTATACTCTAGGATGTATTAGGCAAAATCCAATGTACTCTGCTTTACAGTCCCTTAAATTTATCTAGACATTTTGCTAGTTTTAACTTTTGATAAATTGTTAAATGATGTTATCAATAAACATTTGTAATGATATTTTTCACTTTTTGTTTTTAAAATGTTTACAAGTAGCTATAATGTTAGTAGTCTTTTTAGTCTTTTGCACAACACAAGCTCCTCAGCATACTCCACGTCATGTTCTTTCAATCTAAATATATATTTTGCTGTTCCAACTCTTTAATTGAATAATATTTTAGTTTTCAACCATTTTTATATACTTGTGTTATTTTTAAGTAGGTTAGAAGTTCTTGTGAAATGAAATTATTTTATTTATATCTTTATTCTCACATAACCTGGTATTATCTGCCCATTACAAGAATATTTTGTTATTTTCCCATCACTCTGTTAGTCATATAAATCATCATTAACAAAGCTGACCCTGTCTACACAAGCCCAGTCCCACAGACTGATTGTACACATGTATACTGATATCATTATAAACAGGCAGATTCTAGAGTAATACTCTTTATTTTCTTTAAGGAAAAAGAACTGAATAAAACAAAATATAAGTATTCTTTAAGTGTATATCCTTCCTATATGTTTTCACTAAACTTATACTTTTACTAGATTGTGTCTTACAAACACTTTATAAACATCTATGCAGTAATTAAGGATAAAATATAGACACCACCTCCCACAACTTGCCTTTTTTTAAAAAATGGGTTTTTTTCTCTGATTGAAAAAAATCATTACACCTACTATTTATCTGTGTAACTCTTTAAGATTTAAGTTAAACTCAGGATAGGAGTTTTAAATAGAAATACAACTAGAAAATTTCATAGAAAATTTACCAAACCCTATGTGGTCATAAATTTAAAACATAAAGTTTCATGCTTAGCAACCAACAAAACAATGGGAGCTATGAATCCACCTTTGTCCACCAGCTCCACCATATGGCACTGTAAGAATTTACAGTTACTATTCAAGGGGAAGAAAATCTCACCGAACACATGTGAACATGTACTCCATCGTGAATTAACTGCCTTATGGCAAAAGTTAGTTTAAAATGCTCAGAAGCAATCAATGTTTTATAATAGTGAATGTATATGTACCCCTCTATCTCAGGCTCAAACTAAGAAATCCTGAGGAGATAAAGTACTTTCCCTGGGAAAATATATATTAAGGTGGACTAACCTTGAGTTTTAAATTTAAATGCATACTTTCAATATTTTCTGCATCTCATGCTGTTAAAATATAATCTGTGGTTTGCTTTATCTTAATCAATAAAATTTATTTAATAACGTTATCTTGTGCTGTATACAACAGTTTTACATATACTTGCAAAGCACATTATTGTAAATACAGGAAGATATAAAACTTCATGATATCACTTACAAATCTGAGAATATTTTAAAACTTAGATAAATTATTTCTTCAAATTATCTTTTTGTCATAGTCTCACTCTTTTGTTTTCTTACTGGAGTGATCGTGATGATGATTAGCATTATTTCTTGTGGGGATTTTTATATTTTTATTTGAAGCTTATTATGTCCACATAAGGTATACAATATGATATTAAGGAATGGAGAGATAGCAAAAAGTTCATGACAGTCAGGCAGATTAGCTCATCATAACACATAGTAGCTCATTTCTTTTTGTTGCTGCAAGAGCACCTACAATTTACTCATTTAGCATGAACTGCAGACGCAATACCATTTCATTACTTACAGTCTTCATGTTATACGTTACATCTCTAGACTTATTCATGTTATATCTACCTTTATAAGCCTAAGATAGCTTTAATAATTAGATAAATATTTTCCTTAATTTAATTTTCAATCTTCCTCCCCCACCCCTCTGTTTGGTCTGTTTCCTTAAGCTGGAGACCACAAGTATATATTAAAGAAATAAATCCCACAAAATTTCTATTGTTGCAGCAAAATGCAGCACTAACCAGCTTAAGCACAAGACTGCCAGGCCTGGGGAGGAATGTGGAGGGCCCTGAATAAGCAGAGCAAAGCAGAATAGGGAAGCTGGGAAGGCAGGTGAGGGGTGGGCACTGCATGGCAGCTTCTGTGGTGAGCCCAGGTGTGTCTCCTAGTATAAGTGGTGATTAAAATACACAGGGACTTTTGAAATTTCTAAAAGGTTTTATAATAAAGCACATTGCTATTTACCTGCCTCCTGTACCCCCACAAACTTCAAACGCGCTGATCCCATTCCTCTTGCCACTTTCTGAAGCAGTTCTGGAGTCCTCTTTCCCGAGGGTCTTTACGAGGTGTGATCAGAGTACAGAGAGGGCTGCTGCTGAGTGCCAAACCATAGAAAGGGCGCTCGCAAAACAATCACAGCATTTGTATCCACCTTATTTCCCCGATCAGGCAACCTGTGACTTCTAACTCTTCCTCAAATTCAAAATAACGTAAAAGACAAACATTATGAATGTGTTCGAACATCAAGACAGCCAAACTAAAGGCAGCAGAACAAGAAACACGAAAGACGATTTCCATGTCTGCTCTGGGCAGTGGCAAGAGTGGTGAGATATATTTGTTTGAAACAAGAGGAGTATTTCGCTTTTATGCTAATGATTTTTAAAATCTAAACATCCACCACAGTTTTCAATCACAGCACATATTTCTTGAAGGGTCTGCCACATCGGTATTGTTTGCTCTTGATAAGCATAATTACTATGTATCAATTAAAAATAAAAACACATTTTTAAAAAGGTAAGGATTTGGGGTAATGCTTCTCCCAAGAAGATATACAAATTATCAAGAAGGATAACAAGAGATACTCAACAATCCCAATCACGAATAATCACTATGAAAATGCAAACTGAAACTTCAGTGAGCTACTACCTCATACTCTTTAGAGTGGCTACTGTCCAAAGCATCAAAAAAAACTGAAATGCTGATGAAAATGTGGAGAACTTGTGCACTATGCTAAACGCAGTCACTGTGCAAAGCATTATGACATTTCCTCAAGTAATTAAAAACAGAATTATTGTGGCCCCTCATTTCCACTTCTGGATATCTACCCAAAAGGTACAAAAATGGTTCTCTCGTAGATACTTGTATACCCACATTCTTCACACAGTAGCTGAAACATTGAAGCAATTCAGGTGCCCACTGACACATGAAAGGATAAAAAAAATGGCATACACAGCGGAATAGCATTTAGCCTTTAAAGGAAGGAAATTCTGGCATTTGTTATATAACAAATGAACTCTGAGGTCATCATGCAACATGAAATAAGCCAAATCACAAAAAGAAAAATATTGTATGATTCCTCTTACATGAGGTACTCCAAGAAGTCAAAATCATAGAGAGACTGAAACTGTGGTTGCCAAGGCAGTGTGTGGGGTGGGGAGGCTGGAGCATTATTGTTTAATGCTTGTAGACTGTCAGTTTTACAAGATGATACCATCTGGGCATGGTGGCAGATGTCTGTAATCTCAGCACTTGGGAGGCTGAGGCAAGAGGATCACTGTGAGTCCAAGGCCATCCTGGGCTTCATAGTAAACTCAAGGACAGCCAGCCTGAGCTACACAGCAAGACCCTGAATCAAAAAAAATGATGAAACCAGTTATGCATGTGGATGACTGTGATGGACGTTATTATGGATACTCTGAATATCACTAAACCACATACTTATTATCAAAAGGGTAAATTTTAAATATGTTAACACAATTTTCAAAATAGTGAAAAACTGGAAAATTAAAGAGCTTTACAACGAGAGACATATTATGCTTTCTCTAAGCTTACTAAAAATATAAGCAGTATAGACACTCAATTGCTGTATGATTCAAATTGAATAAGTAAATTTTAAGTATTTGCTTCATCCTTCATTCAAAAATCCTGGGCCAATACTCACAGATATTCCCTGTATTCAAGAACCCTGGTCTGCTCAGTAGCCAACAGCACTATCCACAGAAGCCGGATTTCACAGAAAGGTGGTTGTTGGGACCGTGCATTTGACGGCAGTAATGGCAGTCCCACACTGAGTAAGTCAGTTGTTTTTGCTCTGCTGTCTCGTTTATTCTTCCCAATAGGCTGTCAGGTGGGCATTAGCCTTGCCGGGTGTAGCAAGTGAGGGCAGCTGATCCAGAAAACTGAAATTAGGTCACGGTGGAGCTGCCTTTCAGTCTCACTTCTTTGGTTCAGTTTTGTTTCAGTTTTAAGGCTGTTGCTTTTTTCTTCACATCAAGGCACAACTCTAGAAAACTAGTTAACCTTTGTGTGTTTAATCACACCTCCCCCTACACCAAGCAAGCCACAGGACTGCCCTGGGCCAAGGGAACCCTTCCTCACAGACAGGACCGTTGTCACTGGGTGGTGCGGACACCATGACTGGGTCATCCTATGAGTCTGGACAAGCAAAACTCACTTTGCATCACTCAAATCGCACAACACAGAGATGTTCCTTGCTCTGAAAATACAATGCTGAAGATTTTTCCTAGCACTGGAGAGCAATCCCTGTAGAATTATAAAACCACTTCTGACTTTCCCGTCAGGAATTTCTGTCTGCCTTCTGCACCATCAAAGGATAAGGAGACAGCATGGCTGCATTCATTTTGGGTGGTAAGTAGCATAATGTATATTTTAGTTAAATATGTCAGAACAGGTGTATGTGCATGTGTGTGTGCATGCGTGCGCCCATGTGTGTGTGTAAGCTTATTACAAGTTTGAAAGTTCTGGTGGATTTTTAAAGAAATATTTTAGTGTGCTTCTTCTTAGAAAAAAATTATGGCTTCTTTTTGCTAAGGTTTTTGAGGTTTTTTTGAACCAAAATAATCACTGATCCTAATTCACAGGAGGTCTGAGCACTCAATTAGAGCGCATTATCCACTTTCCTTATCTTTTCTCTGGATTAAATTAGCTCAGCAAGTTCCAGACATTACTACGTCCATACATTTTTTCATTTCATGTGATGTCATCGTTTTTCATCAACTTTTTGATCTTTACAGTTTATCTGAGTTTTATACTTTTAGAGAAAAACTTCATTGTGCAAATACCTTCACTTTTTCCAACTAAAGGTTTAACTCCTGCTTTGTCTTATATTTTTATTTTAACAAACTTTCTTTGCTTTTTAAAACATATTAACAGTGGGGACGGGGACATAGCCTACTGGCACAAAGCCTGCTTTGCAAGCGCAAGGTTGTGAGTTCAATTCCCACTACAAAAATAAAATTAATTAATTAAAATAAAATAAAATAAATTAACATATCATTCCTTGAAATTAATTCAAAAAAGTCTGCTTTACCCATTCTAGTTCATATATCTCTCTGTCTATCTCTCTATCTTATCTATGTATCTATCTGTCCATCCATCTATCCAAACTCTTTACCCCTTTTTGGACAATAATAAATGTTCAAACAGAATATGCTGTGTAGACATCAAAAGTATGTCTAGAAATCCCCCTCCTTGACATTAACACTGGCTTTGTCTAGAAAGATTCATTTGGAAGGAGCTATGAATTCATATTTGCATTCCTTCTTGAGGCCTCCAACCTGATCAATAGACATTTAACTCAGTGATTCTCCATGAAGGTGATCTTGATGTCTGCTCAAAATGTTATTTTATCTGGGAATCACACTTACCTTTGGCAAGATGGCCTAACTTTCTTAAACTTGGGTGACCTGTACTTGCTATGGTGTTCAGGCAGTAATTTATCATTCCCCCAAGGATGTGTTTGGAAGTATTTGCCCTGATATGCCGAGCAGCATTGTGTTTTTATGTAAAGGAGATTCTTGCAGCTTTGTTTGTGAATCCTTTCAGGGTAGTGGGTGGTTAGCATTTTGAGACAGCAAATTCCTATAGGATACAAATGTGTTGAAATAGAGAACAATGAAAAATATGAATTTATGTTTGTATATACACTTTTTAAAAAGAAATACATGTAAGAGAAAGACTAAGGGGCTGGGGATATAGCTCAGTGGAATAAGCGCTTGCCTAGCAAGCGCAGGGTCCTGAGTTCGATCCCCAGTACTGAAAAAAAAAAAAAAACCTAAAAATTACAAATTTCAAATAGAATATATAGTAATACTGCATATGACTATAGTTCATACTAATGCAATATTGTATTGATACACTGATATTCTACATAACACAAAAGGCAAGGTTTGTGGGAACCTCTCTTTCTCCACACTTGTAAATAAATGCATTCTCCACATACAATATTCTCAATTTACCATGGGTTTAACTGGGCATATCCCCATTTTAAACCAGGAGTATGTTTAATTTCTAAAAGAGTTGGACCTTAATGATAATCTAGGAATCACCATCAGCTCTCTTTTCACAGTTTTGTATAGGATTCACCAAAGCCCACAGAGATACAAATCTATATGCCTTCCTTTACTTTAGTTATCTATCGGTCACTCTGTGTGCCTCTCACACACAGCCCCTCTCACACTCCTTCAGGTTAAAGGGCACAGCATAAACTCAGAAAGCTGTTTTCCAAGGGCTGAGCTAACCACAAAATTTAGAGAATAAATAACCACCCACCTGACTTACTTTGTGTTTCAACTTTCAGAGAAACACAGATCTTTCTTAGAACTTGAGCATGTTGCCTGCATCCGAATTTACATGCATTCAGGAAAAACTGATAAAATGTCTCTTAGCAGTTATAACTTTTCTTTGGTTTTCTGAATTCTCCTAAACAACCTAGTCCCGGCCAGCTAGGACTTTGCAGAGCAGCTGATATCTGTAGCATCTTTCTATCTCTCCCTGCCCCTGCCCCCTTGCAAATGCAACTTGCTTGGTCTGCTGCCAGGTTCATCTCCCCTAGCAGGTGTCCTGAGACTCACTTCTGAGCATAATTTCCCAGGCAACCCCTGTTCTGTGCAACCCACCAAGGCCTGGTGAAGCCACTGATTACAACCAGACAGTGTCACAAGCAGGAATGAGGAGATTTAAGACCTGAACATACTCTCATTAAGATTGTTTTCTTACATTTTTTGATTCTGAACACTATTTTCTTTTTTCCTTATTTGTTTTGTTTACAGTGAAAGCAAATCAATAATGTTAAAATAGTTTCCTTCTATCAAATGTCTGGCATGTAGTTCTTCTGGCACCAGAAAGGAGTATTGTTCACTATTCTAGTGTCCTGATTATATAATCTACTTATCCTTGATAACCCTTGTAATTTACAACTATGTTTAATTTGCTAGTTTTTATGTACTTTAAGCCTCTAGCTTTGTACTCAAAATATATATATTTTAATTCTGAAAATTATTAGTGAAGGAAATTATTACCATCAGGAAAGGTATAGCAACCATGTGGCCTTCAGTCTTTTCATCTACAAAGTGTGAAAAATATTATGTAATTTTTGGGACTACACGCTTCAGTGCCTTCTTCACAGAGAAGGAGGAACAAGTGTTGCCACGGGATGGAACCTCCTGGTGCACTATGTAACAGGAACGAATGAAAAGTTCAATTTGTCTATACTTTTTTATAAACAGAAATTTCTTCATATGTATTTTTCCTTTTTTTGTAGAATTCACTTACTTTGTTTTGAAGTTTATAATTTTATAAAAAGAAAGTGTTCTTGTATTTGCTAGTACATCTTCTTACACTTATCTCTCCTGTTATTTATCCCCACTGTATTCATTATATTCTTGCTTCTCAACTCCTGCCTTTAGTTCAACACTTTTTAACTGATTTTCCAAGAGAATGTTTAAATCATGCTGTTGTTCTTAGTGGTAGGAGGTTTCCTGGTTACAGTTTCCGGACTTCCACATCTGCCTGTCAGTAGCCATTTCACTTATCATTTTAAAATTTTTTATTTAATTTTATTTTATTGACCTAAAATATGCTACATTGTGTTTATTTTGAATTTTCAAATATTTGAATGTAAAATGTCCTATGATTAGAAAACAAAATTTTATAACTTTTTACTTACATAATTTATTTTATTTTTGTATACCAGAATTTGATCAGAATTTATAAATTATTTAAGTTTCAATTTGTTCTTGAAATAAAAGGATATCCTTTGTTGAATCAAAGTTTGATGCTTTATACAAAGTATATTGTATTATTCAAATGGTTTGTATTTTATACAATCTATTAATGATTAAATATAAAACAATGTTTTGAATTTTCGCTACTTCTGCTTCTACTATGGAGACTGGTATTACATTCTGATGTGAAATTTCTATCACAATTTCACTATGACTTGAACTTTTACTCAACATAATATGATCCTCATTTTGCCACGTATTAAAGTGTTACATTATTAAATCAATCAAATTCATTTTTATTTATTTATACAAATTTTATAATACACAAAATAACATATAAAATGTTTCTTTTATTTTCATTTTCCATGTCCTTACCACCACTTGTTACTTTTAGGGTTTTTGTTTGTTTGTTTGTAATTTGCCAAAGAAATGATAATTTCACCCCATAAAACTTCTTAATGCATCATTAGTGGAAGAAAAGGTGAATCTAAAACTCAATTCTCTTTTATCCAGCAAGGAAGCTGTTGCTTTCATTTTCAAGTTCTCACTTTAAGTGAACTCTACTGAGGCATTACTTACAGTAGCAACTCACTTCAATTGTTATGTGTTTTCACATTGCATCATACTGCTGTATCTGTTTCCCCAGCATGACAGAGAACACTCTCACCATCCTGGAAACTGCACTGTGACCTTCATCAAGGCATCCTTTCCTTTGTCAGGCAGTGATGCTACCAATTTGTTGGGGAAATGGCACCATCAGATTAGACATCACCCCAACAGCAGAACACTGAAGGCTACTGAGCAAAGCAGAAAGCATGGAAGAGAAAGCTGAGTCCTAAATTCCAAGGGAAGAGAGGTACAAAACAGGCAAAGGGGATGAATGGATGGAGTGCAGGTAGTGCAATGATTCTGCATGACACTGCAATAATGGACACACACCGTTACACATCTGTCTGAATCCAAAGAGCACATAGCATCGAGAGTGACACTCATGGAAGTGATGGGCTCTGGGAGAGAGTGAGGTCCGGGTGGGTGTGGGAGCTGTAACAAATGTGCTGGCTGCACGGGACGCTGGCAATGGAGGGGTCAAGAACAGAAGGAGACGTGGAAATCCCCTCCCCTGGGCATACAGTTTTGCTTTATGTTCACTTTGAAACATAAAACCACTCTGGAAAGTAAAGTCTATTTTAAGACAAAATAAACTGGATTGCACAAAGACATCCTCTGGAGAGGCTCAGAGAAAAAGCACCAAATGTCCCTTAATGTGGAGCAGAGTGTGGACTGTAGGAGGAGAATGGGCACCAGGTGTGTGTGAAGCAGGATTCCTTTAACTCTGCAGTGTAGGCAAGGTACTGGCCTCCTTGCTGGCAGGGGAAGTTGGAAGGCTTCCTGATTGTCCAAGCTGAGCCTGAAGTGTAAAGGGGTAGTGGACTAGACTCGGGCAAGGGGCTGAGAACTGTGACTGAAGGGACAGCCTCAACATGGAAATATCCAACCAGCTTCACTCCAGGCCCTTCCCTGAGCTGGCCATCAGACCATGGATAATAGTACCTACCTATAGTACCTGTCTAGGGGACAGAGAGAGTCTGTATTGGCAGGGAGAGAGCCAAGGGAATTTGCAGAGTGATCAAAGAGGAAGGCCTGTGATGCCGGCTACACCAAAGCCCAGAGGGTGCCAGCATGGTGCCAGCAGGGATGCAAGTTCTATGAAGGTTTCGCCAAGTACAATACCGGGACTCCTTGCTCACCTGACACTCAGACTACATGTATAGGAATGTCATAATTCTAACAAAGAGGAAACTGGTGACAAGGACCTGGAAGATTTGATCATTTTGTTTTGTTCTGTTTTCGAAAAGCATTATTAATTCTAAAAGTAAAAAGAAGGCAGATATTCAAAATGCATCATGTGTCACCCGTGAAAAAATCACCTACCTTAAAGTATAAACACCAAACACCAAGTTCGCCATTATCATAAATTAAATACGGAGACTGCAGGGAGAAGCGTACATGTGTAGCACAGTGAGCGTAGGAATCTTGTGTATGCATACGGGGCCATAGCTGAGAGGACAAAGGAAGTGGGGGAAGTTAAAAATCCATAACTGAGTACTTAAGAAATACTAATTGAATCCTGTTATTAAACCCATGAAAATAGAGCAGCTAAAAGTTACATACATGTGCCTATGAGGGATGGGATTTGTGAGGCATAGGACTTGGGGCTTAGGAAGGGGGCAGCTTGAACTGTGGTTCTAGGTTTGCGTTCTATACATACAGAAGATACTTGTATAAAACAACACTGAGGATAGTTAAAGGAAACAGAGGGAAGTGTCAGTGCCTCCTAATGAGCCCTCACGGCCTACTCTGCGGCCCCATTCTGCGTGCCCTTCCACAGGGACCAGACAGGATACCCCCTACTGTACCGCCCCGCCTCTCAGGAGCATCTCGGAAATGCTTCTGAACTGGACACATCAATCTTAATGCATATGAAGTCAGCCTTCTTTTTACCAAAACTTAAAAGGACACAAGCATAGCATTAAAAATATTGTGAGTAGCAAGAGGGCTCATTGTGAAGCTATGGTCAGCCCTCTCTGGGGTTTTTGCAGAACAGGAGCTTCTTTCAGATCTTGAACAGGCAACCTTAGCCTAATCAAAGAGGGCAGTAAGGGAGAAATAAAAGAACCAGAAGAGAAACTTAGATCAGCTGAGAACCAAGATCTGTTATGTAGTTGAGATTTGCTGCCTCCAAGGCTGGAATTTGCCTAGCATCTCCATGCTGGTCTCTCCCAGTCTTGTGGCAATGGCAACTTCAGAAAGAATCCTATACACAAAGGGAACACATACTGGTGCTGTTGAATTTCTTTTTCAAGTCGACATTCCTTAATGATGTCTCCTATCAATTACAACTCAAGCACTGATTACAAGAAAGAACAATTTCCCATTCAGGATGCTTAAATCCGGTTGAGTTTAACATATTCATTAATCCCAGCTAACTCTCCAAAGGTCTTCAGCCTTGTGCGCGGGCCTCCCCACTGCCGCCCCCGCCCACTCTCTGAAAGGGACACACAGGGTTCTGGACAATGCACAATGGAACAAGAGGAGGGACAGAAACAAGTGGCGGTTGTGATGAGAAAGCCGAGAGTGTCTCGATCCAGGCCAAGGGTCTCGGGAAAGGCAGCCAACAGGAGAGGTCAACAAGGGAGCATTGTTCCTCAGGAAACCGGAGTTTGCTGAGGAGGAGAAAGAATCCAAAGCATTGTAGAAATTGCCCTAATTTCCCATAACACAAATGTTATAAAACCAAGAATAGCTGGATGACATGGCAGCTGAGAGAGCAAACAAGCCTGGACTGATGACGTCCAGCTGCTGTTCACAGCTAAGCCAATTCAACACACAGCGTCGCACCTCCCTTGTGCGTTGGCTTGCTGCCACACACATCCGCCCACTCTCGGCCACAGTGTCTGATGCACGATCATCTACCCTTTGGTGGGGATCGGTGGTGGAGGGCACAATGTGAGCAACTCCAGCTACAAGGGTAAAGGGAAGGACCCAAGGCACCTCCCCTTCCAGCATAGTTTCAGGGCCACACTTCCCAATCCACAGTCAGCTGGGATGGGGAGCTGGTGCTGTGCCTTAGGGCAGGGAATCTTTCCATCTCTGGGCCTGGATGGCAGCACAGCTGGGGAAGAACAGAAAGGTGAGAGGAAAGCTGGGAAAAGCGTGTGCTTTCCCAGTGCATCCTTGACCTATATAGATTTCCTCTTTGGGACTGAATGAGAACATGTAACTACCTGATCTGACGGTTCACAAAAGAGCATCTGTTCTCTTCTAAAGGGAAGAAAAAGTCTGCATGTAAGGAATAAATACAGGTGCCTGTGTGCCACAGTAAAATTGTTTATACTTCCAAAAAGATATTTGACAAGTCAGGAAGAATTTTTCTATGCATGAACTTTTAAATTTTTACTTATTCATTATTATCAACACACGGCAATTGCATTGCAGGTATTAAAGGGGTCTGGTGTGTTATTCCCGTACATAAGCACAGTGCGCACTGATCAAATCCAACCACCTTTTCCCAACACCCACCTGATTTCTCAGTGTCTAATCACACTTCTATTTTTGGAAGACTTTGCAACCTTAAAAAGAATTTCATTATCATATATACAGCTCTTTCCTTGTAGAAAGTGGGTATAGGGGTAATTCATCTCACCCAGCTCCATGTTATGAATAATTTGTACATAATAGGTGCCAAGAGAGTCTCCGATATAAAAATGAATCTTCAGAAAAGTGCAAAGGAAATTCCTTTTGCGAACTCTATCATTGTTTCGTGCTAAATCCAACAGAAGCTGTGATTTGATTTGAGAATTTAATGGCTTAGCTGTAGTAGCTTCTTCCATGTTTAGCGAAAAATATGTACTTCAAATTGGTTCAAGTTGATCATCCAGAAGTGAAAATTGCAATCCTCATGCTGCATGGTTGTGGGAGAACTTGCCAGAACTTCCACCAGGAGGGATGGGGACCTGCCAGCAGCCCCACAGGCTCTGGTATGTAGACTTCCCATGAGTGGGTTTGTATGTAATGCAAACTCAGCCCAAACTGCAGAGACTAAAAATCTCTCTCCATTCACCAGTAACAAAATAAAAGCAAAGCAAACAAATACGCTGATCACCTTCACACTTTGAGAATCATCCCATTGTGAATTTACCTTTTTCCCAACTCCTACCATTCCCCTGTATTAGTACTTGCAGTGAATTTGACTAATAATCATTTTTATTTTTACTATAGCTAGGTATAGTTCAGCTTGTAGGGAGACCCTGGTGAATAAAACATAGAAAATCTCCATCCAACAAAGCTTCTAGTGAAGGGACAGGCAGAAAATATCAACTCAGTGTGTGAAAATGAAGGGGATCAGTAGAGCACACTGGTACTGTCAGCTACTGGGGAGGCTGAGGAACGAGGATCACATGTTCAAGGCTAGAATGGGCAACCTAGTGAGACCCTGTCTAGATATAATATTTTCAAAAGGGCTGGAGGTCTGGGTTAGTTGGACCACTGGCTTAGTATGTTCCAGGCCCTGGGTTCCACCACCTAGGGTGATGTAGGTAGATGCAAATGAAAGTGCATAAATGAAGAAGGAAGTGAGTATGTGGTCAGGAAATCAGTGCTTTAGACAGATCTCTCTGAAAAGTGAAAAACTGGCCCTGAGTAAAGGCAGAAGGAAGTGACGGAGTGAGTCACGTGGACACGTGGCAGAAGAAGCCCTCAGGCAAGGCTGGTGAGGGAGACCCAGGATGACTATGAGTAGCACTGAAGACGATGCGTGGCTGAAGACAAGGGAGGAGGGTACAAGTGTGGATGGGTCTCGTGGTGTTTACACCTGCACTGCTGTAGGACGTGGGGTCTGGGTGGAGGAGCTGGGCCCGCAGAAGTGAGCCTGTGGGGGATGTATCTCCCCCACCACTCTTCCCTTGTGCTCCCCTTCCTGGCTGCCGTGAAGTGAGCAGCTTGCTCCCCCACAGCCTCCTGCCATGATTTTCCTGCCCTGATGGACTGAGCCCTCTGAAGCTTTGGGCTAAATTAAAGATCTCCTCCTTCACACTTGCATGTCACATACTTTGTCCCAGAAATGGGAAAGCTCATCAGTAAAACAAGGCACCTCGAAGTCTGCTCTGACTGATATGAAAAGCCACTGTGAGGCTTTCAGCAAAGGAGTGCCATCTTTTGCTCCTTCTTGATGGGACTGTGGCAATGCAGAGGCTACCACATGCATCCAGGTGAGAATTAAGGACCACAGTGCAAGTTGCAAAAATGGTGAGAAATGGTCGGATTTTCAAAACAGTTTAAAGGAAAAAAACCCAGAAAACTACTGGTGGGGCAGAGTGGGGCATGAGAACAAATGACATGGAGGAACAGTGGGGTCTGAGCAAGTGGAGGTCTCTGTTCCCACTCACAGTGACAGGATGGATGGGGGAAACTCAGGGGACATCTCCTATTTACAGATACAGACCCTGAGATGGCAAACGATCACACACATCTACAGTCAAATCAGAAATCTGGCCTGAGGTGCACATGTAGGAATCACCCGCCTACACTATAGATTAAAAGACATGAGATAAAATGCAGTCACCAGGGAGCGAGCATCACCCAAAAGAAACAGCAGGAGGCTTGAACCATGCAACGTGCCTCAGTTCTGGTTCTGGTGGAAAGAAGCCGCCCAAGGAGTGGAGAAAAGTTGCCTGTGAGGCGAAGCAGGAAGGAAGTTTGTCCCAGGTGACAGCTCTTGAAAAGAAAGAGCAGGAAATCATCTTTACCAAGTGTTATTGACCCAGACTGAGAAGTGACCACCAGACTGAGGGCTATCAGCAACTCGTGAGAAATCTAGGAATATTTCTAATTTCCATATATGTGTAAAATGAAAAACATCAACTTACCATGAGAAAAAGTAAAGAAAGCCCATTAGGGTATTGAGCCAAGGCCACAGTCCGGTCCTCTACTGGACTCCAGGTACACAGAGCAAAGACATTTCATGTCCAAAAGCCAGTCTCCCCCATCAGAAGTAACAGCTGCCATCCTGGCTCTATCTCTGAAGACCCACATGACATGCACTATGCCACTAGCACCTTTCTCATGAACATCTCATTGGCCTGTCCAATGGAACAGTAAACACTGCCGTGGAAGAAGCTTGCTTCACCCTGCTCCCCACCACCCCCTCTTCTGTCTTTCCAAACCCAGAGATGGAGCTCCAGAAGAACAACTTTACTGGGGCATCATCCTAATCCCATCAATTTGCATAAAGCACACCCAATTAATCAAGTAAACTCAATACATGCGTGGTGTGACCTGTGCACTATTAAATTGCTGAGAATTCTGCACTTAATTTTCCATACTTTGAATACATTAAGTACGTGTTTTTGTTATAGGCAGTCAGATAGGGCGACACCCCTGAAGGAGCCAGTGCAGAGGAAGAGCTACTATACAACTATGGGGCAGACAGGCACCTCCGGCTGAGGGCCAGGCCACAAGACAAAAGGTAAAACATGTACCCACATCCCTCCCCAGGGATAAATATCAGGCATTGATATCCTAAGTAGGTATCTATCACCTTGAGAAAGTCAGGAAGAAACAATAACCCAACCCCCTCTATAAAGAGCCCCTGTTCCGTGTTCATGCCCACTGGCTATGTGACTCACTTCCCCATTTGATTGCGACTTGATCAATTTTACCAGAGCAATAACACTTATAATCTTACTGACTGACCATAGTTTTGTCCCACCTCGTGCCCACCTTGCAATTTTCCATTTTTCCCCACCTGGGACCCACCTCACCTTGTGGACTTGCTCTATAAAAATCCCTAGAAAAGGCAGGGTCCTTGGCAACCCACTCAGGACCCTTTCTGTCTCTCTCTTTGACAGAAGCATTCTTTTCCGAATAATATATTCTGCTCGTAACCTCCATCCTTCCTAAAATTCATTCTTTGATGTTAGAGAACGCAAACTCCTACCGGACATCTAACAGCTTGGGAGTTTCTTTCCCCTATATTGTTTTGACTGCCTATAACATTTTGATGTAACTTAGTTGCATATAACACTTTCAAATCTGTGAAAAAAACTTAAGGAAAGAAATGGGAAAGATGAGCAAGAAATGATGAAGCTGCTATTTGTTTTGGTTTTGAGATGTGGCTTCTGGTTCCAGGGTTTGGGGCCCTGCCTTTACGACACACCAGAATCACTGCCGAATGTCTGCTGTACCACTTCAGAGGAAATCTGTAAAGAATGAGATTAAAACACATACAAATCTACAGACATTCTTTAAATAGGCAGAAGGTGCCATTTTGTAGTTTTTAAAATTTCATTCTCCCCAAAAAAAGACATTTCTGCTACATCTTTTGGATTGAAAAGCAGCCCAACATTAGCATGATTTTCCTACTGTCTCCTGTGCAAGTTCACTCCATGTTCCACCCTTGATGATTTCTCATAAAACAAGCACAATATGCCATACCGAATATTTTCCCGAGTGCATCAAGGTAAAAACAAAAGTTGTGTGAGCACAGATTTGTCAGAAACCCAGGTAGATGAAGATTTCTACTGTGCTCCCTTAACTGGTCAGCAGGGCCTCCTTGTGGCTCCAAACTGTAATCTGGATCCTCTCAAATCTTAGTAAGGGAGCCCAATACCAAATACGTGACCCTTGGTTTTACTGTTCCTTCAATTTTCAGCAATGAATGGACTATTGGAAACAGAATAACTGTAAGTAATCTAATGTGTTTTATTTTCATGCATATTTAACAAAAAGGGCTAAAATGATGGGAGAACATACCTAAGAATTTCTTTTGGAAGAGGAATGGGCTCATGGGTCTTCCTGCTTACCTTAGAAATTGACACATTGCCTGCTTCACAGCTGACCTTTCCTTGAGCTCAGCCATGTGAGATGTAGAATATGCTAAGAACATGTGTTTAAAGGACACAAATTTCTCCTTGAGTTACCAAGTCAGAAATGATGACTATTTTCTCTGGGACCATCAGGTGGAAAGATCTAGAAAGCTGATACATGTTCCTAGTATAAAATTCACAGATAATGAGTCTGTGTGTGAAAGTGAAACCTGCTGTTTGGCATGAACTGAAATTAGAACTTGAAATGACTGAAAACCATCTACTCTGCTAAAACTAATTACTACTTGAAGAATTATAGTTTTAAGTGTAGAAAAAGGATCTTAATTAGACTGACCCCCAAGTATTTTTCTATAAACCAATGTCAGGATCTCTAACATGCATCTGCACAAAAAATACGCTACTGAAGGGGTGGAAAAGATTAGACTGCGAGACTTCCAGGAAGATGGAGACCGGGTAGGCAGCAGAGAAATATCATCTTGAAGGTTCGCTACCCAAACACTGGATTATAGCAATATCAAAAGGACAAGAAGGAGAGAAGTAGATCCTCTGGCCCCAGAAAGTTATATAAATGAGAGAGGAGGCCACGAGAAAGAGCAAACAGCACCTCTCCCAGAGAAACGGCTCGGGTGGCTACAGTGGCTCAATCAGATCTGCAGAATGGAGCAAAACTAGAAAGAAGGGGGAGGCCAAAGAGGGAGCAGCGACAGTAAGGAAGTGCTGTGGAGACCTCAGTGGGCCGACCCCAAGAACAGAGCGAGCGGCAGCAGAACAGTCAGCCTTTTCCACAGGCTGCTCCAGCTTAGCAGCAGTCAGATCCACCCCTGCCTGGCACACCCCCCCCCCCGGGCACCTTGCCTGACACTGCTGCTCAACCCTCACCCTTTGCTCATTCCTTCAGTGCATCCAGATATCTGAAGGCCCATTGGCACCTCCGACTTCAGGCTGGAGACAATGCCTTGCTTGCCAGTTCAACACGGGAAATGGAGTCCAGCAACATAGAGTCAAATTCAGGCAGTATGAGATGCGGGGTGGGATGCAGAGCAGCCTCTGGAGTTGGGGGCAATGCCGGGCCAGCTCCACAGTGGATTACAGACCCACTGCTAGTGCATGAAGCCACCGGGGCAAGGTCCACCCACGGCATCCAAAGCCACCACTGGACAGGTGGGGAGCTGCTGCAGTTTACAGAACTGCCACTGGAGTGTGCACTGCCATCACTGGGCATGGTCCAGCTGGGGCATGCGGCTGCACGGTCCCGCTTTGGGGTGTGCGCATGGGAGCCACCAAGCACGGATCTGCCGCAGAGCAGAGCATTGGCTATGCTGCCACAAACTGCACGGGGATGCTGCAGGGGGCATGGAGCTGCCTGGGTCCTGCAGGGCCATGCGGTTCTGCTGCGTGGGGCCCTCGGAGACACTTCAGGTCCTGCAGCCCCACCCTGCCCCAGGATCCCTCTCCCTCGGATACCGCCTCCAATGCTGGCCCTCCCAGATCCTAGGCCAGCGACCTAGAAGAGGAACAACAGCCATGAGTCAGTGAGAGCGGCCAGGTCCATGACATACTGGAAGGCTGAGGCTTGCTACTAATATGAGCACTGAGAGGGTCTCCATATAGCTTGCAAATACAAACTTTGTATCAACCCACAGAGACAAGATATACAAAAAACAGCAGTCCTGGAGATCGAGAGATCACAACATATTCTAAAACCTAAGAAACTCCTCCAATGTCTCCCAAAACTAATAACTAAACTTAGTACAACTCAACTACGACAGAGAGCACGAGTTGGGGAGACCTCCCACTACTTATGCCCAGCATCAAAGGATTCGAAATGACAATTCAAACCCTCACAGGGGAAGTGGAGAAGGAGGGCATCACCACTCCATATAAGCCCGAGGCTGACTCCCTCATTCTGGCACCCGCAGCTTCACCTTCAGAGGCCCGTGCTTGGAGGAGCCTCCGGACTCAACCGAGGGAGAATGGAGTTCTGAGAGCTGGTCCAAAACCGAAAAGGAGAAAGCACAGCTTGGAATGGAGGCAGAGGCAGTCAGGAGGTGGTGTTAAGCCCAGTGTGAGGAGGGAAAGTTACAACAGCCACTGAAGCAGGGTCCCCACTCTGCAGCAACCCTTCTAATCAGCACCTGGAGGCAAGGCAGAGTCAAAGCAACCAGCACACAGCCCACCACACCCAGTTCTGTGCCAGCCCGGAGATGTGGCCCCATACCTCTCCACTGTGTGAGCAACTGCCAGCAGAGAGCAGCAGAGAGCATTGGCAGTGACCCCAGGGCCACAGCAATTCCCAGGGATCCAGCCAAGGAATAAACAGGAACTGGAGGACAACAGTAAGAGAGAGCTGCAGATGGAGGTGGACCACATGGCCCCACGCCCTTCTCACTCCAACAACAGGTAGGAAGCACGAGCTGAGTATCAGGTTTCAGCTCCCACTCTGAACTCCTTCTGTGACTATCTTGAGTCTCGGCAGCCTGTGCACTCACCATCTGTTCCCGACAGCAACAGGATGAGTCCACGGGCTTCAGGACTCATCCTGAACTGCCAATATGAGCACCAGGAGGGACTCCATACTGCTTGCATATGTGAACCTTGTATGAACCATAGCAACAAACTACATGAAAAGTGGCAGTCCTGGAGTCCAGGAGACAACATACTCTACACAGAAGACCCGAGAAAATCCTCCAATTCTCTCCTAGAACTAATAACTAAACTTGGTGCACACCCTGGATGACCTCAGTGAGCATGGATAGGTGAAACTTCTTGCCGCTTGTGCCCAGCATCGTGGGTGCGCCCACTGCCTAGCTGCAGGGGGCGGGGAGGAGGAGCACTGGGGGTCAGGAGGTGGAAGGAGGTGAAGGCCTGGAGCTGGGGTAGGGACCCAGTGCTCTGGCTGGATGGGGACAGCCTCCGGGGAATTGGGGTGGCCTGCAGGGAGACACTAGGGGTCTAGGAGGGGACCCCTGGGGCCTTGACTGGGAGCTCAGCAGCCAGAGGGGAAGGGGAGTTCCCTCTGGTCTACATGAAAACCCTGAAGATCTGGATTGGGTCTCCAGGAGCGTAGTGATAGGGCAGAGCCCGGCAGCTTGGACCGGGCTCCAGGAGTGCCCAATGGGTGGGGCCCTGCAGTCCACAGTGGCGGCCCCAAGGACTCAAGCAGGCCTCCGGCATGCTGCATGGAGGAGGGCCTGGCAGTCCATGGGGTAACCCCGCCCACTCAACCGGACCCCCGATGGCCTTGAGGACTTGTCAGTAGGGGCTTGACCATAGTGAACCTGGTTCCCTGCCCATCTACCATCTCTAAAGATGGATGCTTTTCCACCTCCTGCCATAGTAATCTGTGTGCACCCATTTTTGTTACAGCATAATTAGAAACGGCCATGTCTCTTCCCAACGTGAGAGCCCAAGGAAGTAAACCAAAAAGAAAAATAAAATAAAATACAGTTACTATCAAAGGGAAGATGACTGATTGGGTGGGAGAACACCAGAGATGAGGGTGGAGAAAACTGATTAATCGAATGAGCCATATTTGTATAACTGAGCAACAAATGTGAAGTTAACCTTTTGTATTACAGCATCCAGTGCTAATTTCCTACTATCTTCTTTATAATTTTGTATTTCCTTTATTGTTTTTGTGTTATTCTGGTTCATATATCTCCATTCTTTTGTCTTTAAATTAAAATAAAAATAAAGAGTAGATCTCACGTTAAACCACAAAGACGTATCAAAGGCTCTTGTGCAGAATCATGCTGAGAGAAGATTATTTACAAACAGGCTACTGCCCTGAGAAAGTCTTGCATGTGGACCAAACACATATTCTAGAATATTCCCTGTGCGATGAAATGCTGCAACTATTTTTCAGAACTTTACCACGTCCCAAAGGCCTACAGGCCCTGTTTTCACAGTCTTCTTTCTGTGCACCTCTTGACCTCTTATAAGGACTTAATGCCATCTACAAAGGCCCATTTTCCCATCATGAGGCCACTTACATTCGCACCAAAAAGTCTAGATATAAGATGAGCAAATATGTAAACAGTCTATGTGAGGAAAACTGCAAAACTCCGATGGAAGAGATTAGCTCTAGTTAATAAAGAAACATTTCATGTTCATGGACGGGAAGATTTTAAATCATAAAGCTGTCAGTTCTTCTCAATTTGATCTACAACTAGAATTCAGTCAGAACCAGAATTCCAGCCAGTAATTTTGGGGATATCAGCAAATTGACTCTGAACTTTGTATAGCAAAGTTAAATGAAGTTCCTGGAATATAACGTAGATTACCTTGATGGTTATTACACATCTTATAATAATCGCCCAAAGAATCCTCCATGATAGAAATAGTAATAAAAATAATAAAATAGACTTTAATCAAATCAAAAACTTCTGCCTGCTATGCAAAGGACATTGTTACTTGAATAAAAGGGCAAGTTCAATATTTGTAGAAGATGTCCACAAACACACATCTGTGCAAAACACATATTTGCCAAAAGGACTAGTATCCAAATTACATTACAATTTATTAAAAGTCAACAGTAACAAAACAAAAACATGAAAAAATATATAAACATCTACCTCCCTGGTTATGATATACAAATGATAAACACATATACTTACAGGGCCTCAACATGGTATATCTTTAAGGACGTGTAAGTTCAAATACTGATACAACATTGCTCATCTGTCAGAATGACTAAAACCCACACACTGACATCATCAAATGCTGACAAGCATGTGGAGCAACAGAAACTCTGATTTGCTGCTGGAGGAATGGAAAATGGTGCAGCCACTTTAGAAGAAAATTTAGCAGCATTTTTTCTAAATAAAACATATTATTACCATGAATCCAGTAATTATATCCTGTGTTATGGAGCCAAATGAATTGGAAATGTTTTTATGACTCTGAAATTTGCATATAAATATTTATAGTAACCTAATTGCCAAGACTTAGAGGGAGTCTATCTGTCTTTCAATACGTGAATAGATAAAAAGTACTTGGGGGACATCCAGACAATAGAATGTTATTTGGTGACTAAAAGAAATGAGCCATCAAGCCATGAAAAGACATGGAGGAACACAAAATTCATATTGTTCGGTGAAAAAAATACTCTTGCAAAGGTATGTAGTGGATGCTTTACAGGCAACATTGTGGATGGAGATATTAGGGAGATCGGTGAGGACCAGGATTTGGAGGAAAGAGTGGGAGGAGGGTACAGATAGAACACAGGATTTTTAGAGCAGGGAAACCATCCTGGATGTTCTGGCTAGAGTGGACACATGCCATTTTGTAACTAAAATCTATAGAATGCTCTACACAAAGCATGCACCTCAAGTTTATTTGTAAACATCAGTATACCAATATTATCTTATAAATTGTATCAAATGGACTCCACTAATATGAGATGTCATTAATTGGGAAATTGTGTGTGTGTGTGTGTGTGTGTGTGTGTGTGTGTATGAGAGAGACTATGTTTGAAGACTATAACTTCTGCTCAGTTTTTCTCTGAGCCAATGTCCAAGTTACTTTCTTAATCACTGAGACACAATATCCTATGCTCACAATTTAAAGGGGGAGAGATTTATTCTGACTCACAGTTTAGAGGTGTTAGCCCATATCCTGGTGGCTCCAAAACAGAAGAGCAAGACACAGAGAAGTTGCTCACAGCATGGTGAACAGAGGCAGAGAGAATGAATAGGAAGTGGGGAAGACATAATCCATCCATGGTCTCTTCTGACCAGATCCTACCTCCTCAGAGAAGTCAGCTATAAACTTGTCAGTGGATTAACCCGCTGATGATTATAAAATGCCCATGATCTTATCACTTCCCCAAAGTAGCCTTCCTCAGACGTTCCATATCCCTGGCTTCTCCACTGTCCTCAGGTCTCCACTTCACTTTCAGCTTCACCCTCACAGCTTAACACACTGCTCTCTCAGGGGCACACTGCCTGGCCTCCAGACTTCTTCTGAAATCCGGAGGTAAGTCTTTCTGACCCCCCCAAATCTTGCATTCTGCATGCACATCCAACCAGGACCACATGGGTGATGCCAAGATCTGGTGTAGCCTGCAATAGCAGTCAGACCCTTTTGTAATATGGCTGCAAAGGACTCCAAGTACATGCTGAGAATGGAGAACTTACTTTGCTCCTATTTGCAAGTACATAAAACTACTCATGAGGTTAATGGTCTCAATCCTTCAGGAAACATTAGGAAACCATTTACTCAAATTCCAAAAGTTTGGGAAAATATTGTCCTTTCTGAAGCTGTCATTGTAATTTTTAGTTGATTTTCTTGACTGAGTGGATAGCATCAGAAAGACACATGTAGGAATTACTAGTTCAGTAAGCTTAGATATTAAAGTCTCTGAAATGCAATTTTCTCATGAGTAGAATGGGACAAAAGGAGCTTCCTTAAACTGGATATCTTCATGCAGAAGAATGAAATTGTGCTTCAGGTCAAAGCAAGTAAAAGTAAGAGTCAAAATTATGAAACAACCAGTGGACATGTAGGAGAAAAGCTGCATGACACTGACCTGAAAATGCTTTTAAAATAAGACCTCAAAAGCACAGACAACAAAAGTAAAAAAATAAAAATGAGTTCATAACAAGCTAAAAAACATCTATACAAGCTGGGTGTGGTGGTGCACACCTGTAATTCCAGCCCTTGGGAGGCTGAGGCAGAAGGATCTTTGTGAGTTTGAGACCAGTCTGGGTGACAAAGTGAGCTCACAGCCAGCCTGACCTGCATAGTGAGACCCTGTCTCAAAAAGACAATAAATAAATAAATAAATAAATAAATAAATAAATGAATAAATAAATAAATAAAATATCTACATGGTGAAGAAAACAATCAACACAGTAATAAAGCAATCTATAAAATGAGACATATTTTTAAAATATAGAGCTGACTAGGAATTAATACATACAATATAAGAAGCTCAAACAGCTTCATATCAAGAAAAAAATAACTTGACTAAGAATAAACAAAGGAATTGAATTAACATTTCTCAAAAGTAGACATACAAAACCAGTATTATGGCACAATCCTGGCATTTGGGAGGCTCAGACAGTAAGATTGCCATGAATTTGAGGCCAGCCTTAGACACAGTGAATTCGTGGCCATTTGGGACTACACAGCAAGACCATGTTCAAGAAAAATAAAGAGAAGGAGAAAAGAGGAGAAGATGCATTGTGGGTAGGTGTATGAAAAATCCTCAACAAACTCTTATAGAGATACAATGCAATTCTAATCAAAATTCCGATAGCATACCTCACAAAATTAGACAAAACAATCCTAAAATTCATTTGGAACCAGAAGAGACTTAGAATAGCAAAGGCAATTTTGGGCAACAAAGGCAAGGCAGGGGGCATCACAATCCCTAACTTCAAATTATACTACAAAGCTACTGTGATAAAAACAACATGATACTGGCAAAAAAAAAAAAAAAAAAAAAAAAAAAAAAAAAAAAAAAAAAAAAAAAAAAAAAAAAAAAAAAAAAAAAAAAAAAAAAAAAAAAAAAAAAAAAAAAAAAAAAAAAAACAACCCTGAAAATCAATGGAAAAGACTAGAAGGTGCAAAAACAACTCCAGACTCTCTCAGCCACCTCATCTTTGACAAACATGCCAAACACATTCCTGGGAAGAAAGACAGCCTCTTTAATAAATGGTTCTAGAAGAACTGATTTTGTATGTGTTGAAGATTAAAATTGGAGCCATATGTTTGACCATGCACTAAACTAAATTCAAAATGGATCAAAAATCAAATATTAAGACATAAATATTAAATCTGATGGAAGATAAAATATGTGAAACTCTTGAAGACACTGGTGTAGGCAAAGACTATGAATCAAACCCCAATCTCATGGGAACTATCACAAAGAATCAATCACTGAGATCTCATCTTACTAAAAAGCCTTCGCATAGTGAAAGAATCCACCAACAGCGTGAAGGAAAAACCCACCAAATGGGAAAAACATTTGCTTGCTGTTTGTCAAACAAAAGATTGCTACTGAGAACATATAAAGAGCTCAAAAATATCAGATACCTCAAGTTTAAAGACCTAATCTAAAAATGGGCATCTGTGATGAATATACACCTCTCAGATGAAGAAATGCAAACAGCAAATAAATATATGAAAAAATGTTCAGCATCACTGGTCATTCAAAAGATGCAAATTAAAACAATACTAAGATTCCATCTCACCTGAGAAAGAAAGGCAATCATCAAGAAATCAACCAATAACAAATACTGGCAGGGCTGTAGGAAAAAGGGTCCCTTCTCTACTGTTGGCGGGACTGCAGACTGGTATAACCACTATGGAAATCAGCGTAGAGATTCCAACAAAAACTAGGGTTCGAGGTCCCATTTGACTCAGCTATTCCCCTTCTGGGTATCTTCCCAGAAGAATTAAACATCCTACCATAGTGATACATGTGCACCCATATTTATAGCAGCTCAATTTGTAATAGCTAGATATTGGAAAAAACCCAAATGCCCATCAGCCAAAGAACAGATTAAAAAGATGCAGTCTTTTTATATAATGGGGTACTACTCAGCCATAAAGAAAGATTAACTTGAGGCTTTTATAGGTAAATGGAAGCAACTCGAGATTAACTCATAAGAGAAATAAACCAGACACAAATGTGCAAACTTCATATTGTCTCCCTAGTGAAAGAAGCTTAAAGAGTAAATAAGACCCAAAATGTATAATAGATATTGTAAAATGGGAAGAAACTTCAAAAGGTAACAGAAACTGAGCTGAAGAAATGGAAAAAAGAAGGAAGGGAAAAGTAAATGGGAAAAAATATATATGAGATTATTAAGATAGACTACTAATTTCTCTTATTTCATTGAAAAGAAAGGTTTGTGCTAATATTGTTTGGACAATTAAATGCTGCTATCTTTTACTCTGAGTAACTGATTTGAAAATAACAATATACAGTGTATGAAACACTGATACTTTCACAACATATTGTTTTTGGAATTTTGTGGATTTTTGTTTTTGTGGATTTTTTTCTTTAAAATAAATTTTTAAAAAAAATTTTTGAAAAAGAAAAATGCTCAATAATTCTACAATTATTGTGCATGTTAGAATGGCTAATATAAAAAAACCACACCCACTAGAATGGCCTATAGACAAAAGACAAAAGATGAAATGTATTGGCAGGAATGTGGGAAACACCGCCAGTGGGCCTCCAGTTCATCTTGACTGTAAACTTGACTGCATGAAGAGACTCCTGGAGAGGTAAGAAGAACGTGGGTGTGCTACATTCACCAACAGGTTAACCAGCTGCTATTCATAGTCGCATGTGATGTTAGGAGGTGGGACCAGGTGGAGAAGGAGTCATCAGGCTATGCCTTTCAAAGGTAGACTTCTTGTGCCTGTTCTGCCCCTGTGCTCTGCTTCCTGGTCACCATGAATGCAGAAGCTATTCTCCACCATAGCCTTCTGCCTTGACGCTTGCGTTTTGGAGCCAGGTGGTCACAGACTGCACCCTCTGAAACTGTGAGCCAGAATGAACCTGCCCTCCTTTAAGTACCAGGTTCAAGTATCTTTTTCCAACCATAAGAGAGCTGACTGATACCGTGAGACTGTAGATTGGTAGAGGTATTATGAAAAGTCGAATGGAATTTTCTTCAAAAACTTAAAATGGAACTACTCCACTACTGGATATACAAGAAAAGGACATGTGGTAATGACTTCAAAATTTTTGTACCAGAGTAAGTAAAACTTATACCACCATTAAATAGAAACTACACTTGCAAATTTTGATATATTGAATTTGGTTGTATGTGAATGGGAAATAGCACTGGGAGAATCTACAATCAAATTACCTTTACATTAAAATAAAAGGTTATGAAGCTTATTTGTTAAATGAATGAATAAATCCACTGTCATCATTAATACCTCTTGCAACTTGCTGGCTTCCCTGTGGAATTCTTTTTTAACTCTTGTTGCAGACTTAGTCCAGAAAATGTGAAATGGGGTTTCTTATAACTCCTCTAACCTGGATGAGAAAGAAGGGCAGAAATTTGTATTTCCTGACAAGCTTCAGACTATTTGAATGTGAATTGGATATTAGAAAACACAAAGTAATTGTTGTTAATTTTTTAATGTAAGAAAATATCCATAATTTTTGGTGGTTTGTACTGAAGTATTGGGTTTGTTTTTTGAACTAATTAAGCAAATGAAAGAGAAAAAAATATATGAACAAAATCTGGCTAATTGTTAAATCTGAGTGATGAAATTATACTAGCTGTTTCTTAGCATTTTAATTATAAGAAAGAAAAGAAGTAATAAGTGTAAAAACTAAGAATTTAAATACTTTGGGTAGTGAGGGGTAAAGTCCAGATGAAAAGTTTTGAGATAACCAGTTCCTGAGTGCTTGCTAAGCAATCAACAACATCATGCCAAATCTTTGTTGCCTACAATTGAAAATTTTAAACTCAACACACCTCACCCCATTACATTTCCCTGTATTATGAAAATAATATTTAATTCATATTTAAAAATTAATATTGGTAATGCACAAAGTTTTTCATGATTCTAAAAGCTATCTCTAATGTGAATTCTTAAGATTAACTTTTCACTTTCCCTTGGAAAACCGTGGTGCTCTTTACAAAGGCTGTCTACGGCCATCCCACCCTGAACATGCACAATCTTGTCTAAAAAGGTTAATTGATTTTTTATGCATCTATATCATTCAAATGAGTATTTAAGATTTTTACAGATGTACAATAAGATGTGTAAAAGGAACAAATACATAAATCTGTGTAGATGGAAATGATTGGTTTAGAGAAATGACATTAATACAAGAACATAAATATTAATAATTGTACTGGCTTTGGTTAGGAGAGTATCTCATACATGATAGGTCATAACCTAGTTTCAAAGTAGGGAGATAATCAAGGTGGAAAGAAATATCTACCTCTATTAACTCAGTGAACATATATTCTGTTTCTCTTTAGATATTGACAATTGATGCCACCCACAAAAAAATGCTAATTAGATTCCCTGCTACAATTATATTTTAGGCTGGTAGCCTAGCTCAATAGTAAAGCACATCCTTAGTATGCCAAAGTGTTTGAATTCAGCCCTTAACACTGGAAAATTTTTAAAATAAAAAATAAGCACATATCTAGAAGCATGATTCGCTTCATGTTATCCATGACACAGACACACATATAAATGTACATATTGCCTATAAGTAAGTCTCTGTTGTGTTCAATAATAGTGAAAAACACAAAACAAGCCAGATGCAGTGGTACATGCCTGTAATCCCAGCACTCAGGAGACTGAGGCGGGAGGATCATTGTGAGTTCAAGCCCAGCCTGGGCTCTATAAGCAAGTTCATGGCCAGCCTGTATTACATAGTGAGACTCTATCTCAGGGGGAAAAAAAAGAAAAGCAAATTAGGTTGTAATTTTCCATGGATACAAACCATTAAATAGTTACATTTTGTGATAAAAATCACCCACTAGCTCAGCCTGGCATGCTGAGCTTCTCTCCAAGGGGTTTTATTTGGTTTTTAGTTAAAGGTTATGCAGTACAGTAATGTACTTTTCTAAATCGATCTGCCCCCACCCAATTTATAAGGTTTTTAAACTCTCTATTTATAATTCCACAGTAGGAATTTTAATGATGTTGATAATCCTTTTGCCTACATTTATAGATGAACTATAGCTGTTTGGAGATTTTGCTTTAAAAGCAAATCCAGTAAATCAGAAATAAATGTGATTCTCTCTGGGACTATTTTTAAATTAAAATTTGAGAAAAGTTCAAGAAAGTGCAGTTTGGATAAACTAGAACTCCAAGAATGCTTGCCTCCTAGCTTATTTGAATGAATAACATTGAAATTAATTAAAACTCAAATGCATGTTAGGAGACATGGCTTCCACAAAATGAATATTGAGGGACTTGTGTCTGCATTTGCCACAGGTACTCTAATGCTGGAGATCTATGAGCACAGAAACCATCTAATTAAGTTTAATGCCTTGAAATATTTCCCTTATTGCAAAGCATAAATCCAGATGAGGAACCCAATGAAACCATGCTGACATGACCCTCATACTTGAGATTTTTCAGTAAGGTGGGGAACAAAGGGTTTGTTTCTCTGACTCAAGAATGATTAGATTCATTTTCCCATTAGCAGCTCTGTATCTTTCTCCATCCTCTCTCACTTCTTGCTGGACTCTGAGTTTCTCTATCGCTAAACTTGTAACATGTTTCTTGCCTGAGCTTCAAAGAGATGCTCCCATTTGCAGATAAAAAGGTTCGTTTCATGCACTGTCTTAGCAAGGACTGCCACAGTAAAGCCCCACATGATGACATGAGCACATGATAAATATCCTGACACAAAAAAGCTATTTTTTAAGGGAGGCTGCTGCACCATAAGCAAACCTTTGTTGCTGTATCGGAGAACTCAAGGCTGTCTCCTCCTGTTGAAGCCCCTGAGTTGACAGGCTGTCTTACTTTCAACCACAAGGCAGAACAAAAGTCTGTCTAAGTCTTGATCTCTTCAGCCAGCGCAGGCCAAGTTCACCTCAGCCATCTATCACAGGGCTGGAATGTGCCGCAAGTTAATACCCACTTACTGCCCAGAGAGAAGAAAAGCTGCTCACTGCCTGCTCCCAGGACCAAGCAGGGTCTCCCACATCAAAAGGACTCTAGCAGCCTTCATCAGGTCTGCACCATACAATGGGTAGATTTTCAGCAAGTGCTCAAAAGACAAATGGCGCTTTTATCTTGCATTCTTTCCTCCTCTTCTGCTTGCAGTAAGAGTTTATGTTAAAGCCACTTAACTGAGTGCAGTGCAGTTCGGTGGATTACCTGTTGTATGAATCAAGTACATTACTTGATCATGTGACCAGGGAAGGGGAGAAGGTGAGAGTTTTGTGAAGTAGATTTTGCTTTGAAGGCGTCATTAGAAATTGCTGAGGCCTCACAAAGACTTCTATACAAGCTGGTTTGCAAAAGGAGAAAGGATTAAAAGTGAACAGTGCATCAAGATGAGAAGTTCGTCTTGCATTTCTAGTTATTTTATTAGTCTAGCCTTATTAAATTCCGAGCTTTCAAATCAGCCACTCACTGTGGGGAATAGCGCGGAGGAGTCAGTAAAAAGCATATCTCTGAGATAGTCTTTGCAAGCTTTGGAGCGAGGCATCCAACAGAATTAAGATAAAACTTCCTCAGGTAAAGCGGCTCTCTTTTGAACTAAAATTGAAAGGTCCTAAGCTTACTTGCTGAGAAGAGGAATCTGAAATGTTAACAAAGTTGGACTAAAATTTCTGAAATGATTAATTTGTCAACCTAGGATGAAGAAAAAAGCTTTTTTTTTTTTTCCCTAAAATACATTTTGCTTCCAAGAAGGAATTCCTTTTCCTGTGCCACCCGGGTGAGCTACCAGCAGCCTGAGGGTCGCCTGCTTATTTGTGATCTCGGTCTCCTCAGAGGGCAGGTGGCTGGGTAGGGTGGAAATGGCAGGAAGTCAGAGAATTTAATTTCCAAACCCAGTTCCACAACTCAGTACCAAATCACTTACTAAGTCTTGTTATTAAAGCTCTTGAAGGTCAGAAGTTTATGGTAAATACTTTTGTGCCTGCTGCAAGGCTTTGTTATATGTGAACTTGGTTTGCAAAAGAAATCTGGAACATTATGATAAATTTATCTTTGGGTTAATTTTAGTGTATCTCACTAACATGGAATGCAAATTTAGTCTAACATTATGTTTTCCATTCTACTTTCAACTTTGATCTCCACAGAAAAGGTTTTACTGCCTAATGGAAAAGTCAGGTCCTCAGGACTTTCTTCTCTGTACCAGTTCATTTGATGGAGAAAATCTTTTCTATAGATAGAGAAAATTGGAGAAGACATGTGGCAATGTCTAATTGAGACCAAAAGTCTATATTTGGCAAAGTCCATAGGTATTTAAGTAATTTAAGTTTAAAATTAAGGTCTCATTTCCAAATAGACAAAGACTCATGAGCTATTTTGTAAGTTATTTTAAAAAATAAAAGAAGGAAAACATATTAACAAACAGACACCCATTTACAAAGTAGCATAAGAACAATACAAGCAATACTGAATTACAGACAAAGTGGTAGCAAATTAACAATGGTTGTATTACATATTGATATTTTCAAAGTGGTTTCTCAGGAAAACAAATAGAGACATGCAAACTTGATCAAATAATTAATCATTTACTGATCCTTTCAGTAAAGAGATAGAAGTCAGCAGTACAAGCATGTTAGCTCTCCTGTGTGTACATATGTACATAGTTTCCCCTTCTTTTCTCTTTTCCCTCATCCCAGCTGATCTTTATTTTTGAACAGTTTCCTTTCATTTCACAATGTCTATCACACCTCTTAATTTTTATTCACTCTTTCAGGTTCTTATAGTAGTGAGACAATACATTGCTTAAACTTGAGCTATTAACACTTGTAAAATAAGTGGCATTTTTTAAACTGATACAGACTTTAAGAAAACTAGATATTTCTAAATATCTACTTTATAAAAAGTGATATTTGTATTACAAAACATTAACTTACTTTACCAAGGATGAAAACTTTGGTCGCACACATAGTTATTTTTAAAAAGATCTATCAAGATATATCTGAGATACCGTAAAGTTTCCTCATTTAAGTTCATACTTTAATAAATTGTAATATACACACCAAATTATGCAATTGTCACCAGAACAATTTTAGAACATTTTCATTGTCTCCAAAAAAACTGTATCAGCCATCACACTGCATTCTCCCAGACCCCAGTCTCAGAAAAACTTGATCTACTTTCTACCTCTAAAAGATATGCCCATTTCTAGGCATCTCCTGTACAAGTTTGACCAGATGTGGTTTTTTTTCATAAGATAATGCTCTTTGAATTTCACTCAAGCTGCATCCTGAATGAGTATTTCATTCCTTTCATTACCAAATAATATTCCACTGCATGGATATAACACATTTTGCTTATTCATTGATTGATGGAGAATTTAGCCACTTTCAGATATGCAAATCAAAACCACGATGAGATAAGTCTTCATACATTAGAAGACTCATGTAAAAATACAAACAATAGGGCTGGGGATATAGCTCAGTGGAATAAGTGCTTGCCTAGCAAGCGCAGGGTCCTGAGTTCGATCCCCAGTACCACAAAAAAAAAAAGTACAAACAATAGTAAATATGGGGAAGATATGGAAAAGTTGGAGTCTTTATACTATGCTTGCAGGAATGCAAACTTGTGCAGCTACTTTGTGAGGCAGGTTGGCAGGTCTTCGAACTGTTATCAATGACCTACCTCACCACCTTCAACTCCACCACGGTCTATACTCAAGAGAAATGAAAACATATGGCCACATAAAGACATGGATATGCACAGAAACATTTTGCTAAAAGTTTAGCTAAAACTTATCTTATACACTATTTTCACAAACATATTTTCAACATAAAAGTTGATATCTCAATTTCAAACATCCCCCATGACATACTATGTCAGTGGGAAGAGTTATTTATTTTTGTAGGTTACCAAGTCAGTAGGCTTTGAAGACATCTGGGTTGTCCGCAAGGTATTCTTTCTCCTTGCTTATTTTCACTTAGTTTCTCTTTGCCGCCATTATGTCTTCCTTTGTGTGTCTCTAGGGATCCTGCTTCTTCATGACTGTCACTTCAATAACTATCTTCCTCTCATTTCTACTTTCTGGTTTGGGGTCTTCTAGGTTCAGGAAGAAAGGAGAGTAACGATCATACGTAGAAAAATAGGTACAGACCCGTCCTGCCGAAGTAGTCACAAAGACAATCATCAGTAGGGAAGGCAAGCTCTGTCATTTCTTTTCACCGAAGGTTTAATCCATTCCTAATCGGATAGAGGAATCACCAGTGTTTCCCATTCACTGAAGCGAAGGGCAATTGTACGAGACTATCTCAGGGATTCGGGATGCACAGCGCACGCAGCAAGCACTCTCAACTGGGAAGCGTGTGTAGCTGTTGAATGTGTTGTTCAACTCTTTCTTTGCATCCCTGTATGATCACCTTTCATCATCCACAAATGATAAGTTCCAGGTCCCTTGAGAATCACCAAAATGGTTTGCAGCCACAGATGCTGCATTGTGTTTGCATATGATCTATGCCCATCCTCCCGTATTCTTTATGCCATCCCTAGATGACTTGTGATAAGTAATATAATACATATCCTGCAAATAAGTATGTGCTATATTATATAGAGAAGAAAGAAAAAAATCTGTTTATACTCAGTGCAGATAGATGCTTCTCAAAGATATTTTCGGTCCACTCTTGGTTGAAGCTGCAGTTGTGGAACCTGCAGATAAAGACGGCCAACTGCAGGTAGCCAGCAATGCAGCAGTTTGTCAACAAATGCTTTAAAAACTAATAAATTATTAAATCCAGGAAGAGGGCTAAAGCTGGAGGAGAAACATTCTGCAATTGAGTTAAAATAGAGGAGTGATTGGATCCAAGTTTCTGAAAGAACTCTCTGGTCGTACAGTGGAGGGTGGGTTGGAGAAGGACTGAGATAAAACTGAATCCTAGCAGCAAAAGCACGCGCCAGAACCAACCCTGGAACCAACCCAATGAAGGCAAAGAAACAGCATTTAGGAGAGGCAGAGAAAGATGA
>PVLD010006063.1:56430-95853 GCA_004027595.1 Dinomys branickii | reverse complement strand
AATACACATCTTCAGGAGAAATGCCCTGGGCCCAAATGAAAGCCTGAATTATAAACCTTATGGTATCTTTGAAAATGTGAGGAATGGTCAGCATCTATTGGAACATCGAAGAATAACCACTAAATAATCGGGAAGACCTTTGAATTGAAGTAGTAAAATATGTACCTGTTTGAATAAGCCAAATGCTTAGGTCCCTCAAAACAACAGGCCCAGCATAGTGTGAATGCCTCAAACCATCATGATTTGACAAAATATTCTGTTGATTTAATGGGGTAAACAAATTGATCAATCAATTAACTAGATCAATGTAATTGCAGTGCAACTTGCGGGCAGAAAGAAGGGTTGGAGGCTGATGTGGGTGAGTATCCCACAGAGGCCTACTTGTTAAAGATGTATCCCAAGTCCACAGTATGACTGAGAAGTGGTGGAACCCAAGAGTTGGAGCCTAGCAGAAGAGCTTTCCAAGCATGCCCTTGAAAGCGACATCAGGCCTTCCTCTCTTCTGCTTCCTGGCCCCTGGTGGTGAACAACTTGTTCCATCCCAGACTAGTGCTTCCTTACCAAGGGTCCAAAGTAATACAGCCAGCTCCTCATGGATTGAATCCTCCAAATCTGAAGGCAAAATAAGCTGTTTCTCTGCATACATTGATTTTTCTCACATATTTCTTATAGTAATGGAAACTAATGCAGTGGCTGTGCCAGTTATTATTAGTTTCTGTGCACAAAATCTATCTTGCCCTTTCCTGCCATGATTTTTGTGCCATGAAGTTTGGACTTTGTGAACCACAGGGCCTAGGATCTTTCAATTTCAAGTCTCATTGACTTGGATCAATGCAAGACACTGATAGAAAGTTGGGGTGTGGGAGGAGAGCGAGGGTGGAATATTTATTCCTCCCTCACAGCCATCCACTCCCTCATGTCTTTTGGCCTTCTGAGTCTGGTAACGCCTTCTGTAGTCCTCACCCCATTTAGCCCAAGGATGGGAACGGATTGTCACAGGTGCCCTTCCTGACTGCCTGCGTCTCCGTTTTCCCCAACTGATTTACATTCCCATGAACAATCTGTCCATGAAACTGTTTTAAATTAAATTATTTTTCATTTGTTTCCAGAAAGTATTCAACCTGATAAAATTTTCTTGCTAGACACTTTCTGTCTTGAAAAGTTGGTTTTTGTCTCAGTGTGGTATCTTTTTTTATTCTAAAGAGAAAAAAGATAAACATAGCAATGAAACCGAGTTTCAAAACAGGTTAGTGGGACAATTCCAATAGTGGATACAGTGCACTGTCTTCATAGTAGTTATTCGAAGTAGAAGATATGGGCGTGATATCTTGCCTGTGTAATATTAGCATGAAACTTTCTTTTTAATGACTGAAGAGAAACTAGCTATATAACTATCTTAACTATACACATATACATTTTTTTCTTTTCTCCCTTTCTTCGTTTCCCCTTTCTCTCATCACAGTTTGTCTTTTCTTCTGGACAATTACTTCCCAATTCGCATTATCCATTGCACATTTCAGATCTTATTTACTTATTCATTTTTTCCCCAGTGACCACACAGTTGGAAGTTGCAAAATCAGGCAGAATCTAAGACCAAGTTTATCTAAATTCTCATTCTTCAATCATAGTACCCAAACTTTAGTGCTTCCAAGTCAAAGGCATAACCATGTCCTCAAACATGGCAGAAAAAAGTTGTTGCAAGGTTACTTGTCCTTCTAACCTACCCTAAATGAAGTAATTTATTCCCTCAAGTTTCTGATAGGTAATTTTAGGGCACCATTTTACAAAAGGAAATATTTTAGAGGCAATTTCTTCTTATTTTGCTAAGATTTGAAGATATGCAGGAAAAATAAATATTTGACAGATTGCAAAGGAATTAAATAGATGGTGGATGAAAAAATAATTCCAGCTTAAGGTTTTCCAAATCAGATTCATAATTTTAGGCACTGATAATTTTAAAAAAATTACTAATGGCAATTTAAAAAATGTTCTTTGGGCAACCACAATGATGAGATTCTATAGCTTAAAATGTACATAGAAGATATTTTTATATCTTATTTAAAATTCAGATCTGCCTCAGGTGCAATTCATTCAATTAACTGTTAGAAGTAGTTGTATTAATCAGTGCTAGTCGTGGCTAGGGATACCAACATGAAAAAAGACAGTGTCTTGCCTTGAAATTGTTTATTTGTCAGCTCATGTGCCATGTGATAATATAATGTGACAAATTCTAGAAAACAGCTCTGTAAATGCAATATTTATGGCTGTACCAATGTTTAACCACTGAAGATCTGCGAAATGTATTATTTTGCCTGAACAGGGACTGAACTGCTTGGGCTGTGTGACTGGTGTGGGAGAAGCTGGTCTGGAGGGTGAGCAAAACTGACAGCATCTGTCTCACTGTGCTTCTTACACTCACAACCCACATTAAGTGATAAAACTACATTTGAAAAGACATCCCACTGTAGCGCTTGTGATGAGTGTGTGGAGAATGCAAACCAGTTTTTTAAAATGCTGGATTTTTACGGAATGTAGAAATGCTAGATAATTGAAGAAGTAGCATGTCTCATTCCTTTACAGGCATAGACACATGACTAGAAGGTGTCACAAGCTTTGCATAAATGGTTTCAAGATTTTCATCCGTGAAATGTGCACACAATCACTCTTCTTTATAGTCTAATGCATACACCCATATGCTCACATACAATTGAAACAAAAGTCCCAGAAAAGGTATTTACCTTTACTGTATGTAATATATTTTGATGTACTTTCCCAATGCGTTCACTTTTACCATTTTAAAGTGCTGATTGTGACCCATTAAATTGACTTTAAGACCTATTCATGTTTTGTAAACCTTAGTTTGAAGAACACTACTCTATAGCAACCACATGAATGAACAAGCAAGCAAACGAGTCAGTTGATGAAGCTGTGTTAGCCGGTGGTCCAGTCAGAGTTTATTTTAATCGTATTATAAATTACTTTCATTTTATATTTATAGAATCACTAAGGGTCTTACGGGGTCACTTAATTCTTTCATTAATTCTCCGCTGCACTTTATGGGAGTAATTACATGACACAGTAATATTTGAGAATAGGGTTTTTGCAGAGCAGATTTACCCGAAGAAGCAGTGTAGCTCTATAAATTAAATGACTGGGTAGTACCCAGGAGTGAGGGATGGCTTTGAGTGAGTGTTCTAGGAATGTGACATTTGACATGAGCTTAAAAGATCAGTGGCATCTGACATGTAGAGCTAGCAGACAGTTCACACTGGAGGACCATGGCCTGGTTGGCAGGCTCACTTAAAGCAACCTTACCCAACTGGAACGTTTCACCAAAACTGTGAAATCCACTGCTAAAAGTGACACGCATGCATATAAGATTGAGTTTGGCATGGAGTCCTACTGAATGGGGCCCCGTGGGGGGAAGCGTCCCTCCCCCAGTCTACCTCAGAGGAGGAGAAGAGAAAGAGCAGAGGCTGCCTAAGGCAGAGATCTCTGTTGTTCTGGCCCATTCAATGGCATAACTTCTTTCAGTTTGGAAAAGAAACCAAAGGTTCACATTTGAAAAGGAGTAATAACATGGGTGGGGGAGAGTATCACAACAATACTGTCATGTGAGAAAAGTGCCTTTTACCCAGCATCATTCAGTTTTAAACAAGCTACAGTGGGTAATAGTCAAGTGAGAGACATTAAGCAGTTAACTGCAAATTTTCTTTCATTGAGTAAATGAACAATGTTAATAGACATAGATGATTTAGCTACATTTTAACAGAGGAAGGTCCCCAAATTTCCTGGGGTTTTGGGTAAAGCTCAGGACGGGGAATATAGAAAAAATCTGTAGCTTATTTGTATTTTATTTATTTATTTATTTATTTATTTTTATTTATTTATTTTTTTTTTTTTGCGGTACTGGGGATCGAACTCAGGACCCTGCGCTTGCTAGGCAAGCGCTTATTCCACTGAGCTATATCCCCAGCCCTGCTTATTTGTATTTTAGATTACAAGCTCAGGAAAGGTGAGCCCCTCAGTTTGATTCATTCATATTTTCTAGCATTTAAAACAGGATCTGGTGCCCAGTAGGTGTAGGACAGATATTTCCTAAATGAACAAATAAATCCATGAGTAAACGGAGGAAGGAACATGCATATTACTTTGGCAGTGATCTCCTAAACTCTCCTTGCTCAAGACCCCTTGTCCATAAATGTAGTGAGTTTGTGCTGATTCTCATTCTAGTAACACTTGAATTCAGGACTCTCTACCTTTTGGCTGATATATTTTCAATCTTACAACTACCTTTAAAGCTAGTCTGTTTTCAGACAATTTTGTTCTCTTGGGGTGTTTTTCTTCATTACATTCTCTTTTATGTGTCTTAGCCAACATTCCTTGTCCACCCAATAAAATGTTAGCTTCTCACCAAGGCTTATATGGATTGCAGTGGCTCTTATGCCCTTGATTCTCTGCTTATCTGATTTTAAAATTTATTAAATACCAAAATACACCAAAGTAATTTAATAAGTATTAAATCAATAATTCCATACTTGAATATATATTGCAATTTAAAAATAAGAGCACACCAGAGGAACAAAATAATTATTTATAATCTTATTACTTAAACATTGCTAACATTTGTTGCATGAAGTTCTTGACATTTTAATATGTCTGTATTGACGAACTCATACTTCATGCATACACATGAATATATGTATAGATATATGAACATATGAATACATAAAGATGAATATCAATCGAGAACAGGAGATATACATTTTATACATTGCTTTTTTATTTAATGAAATTTGTTTTTCCTTATTTTTCTAAGTATTTCTCAAGACTATCACATTAAAGCCTATGAAATACCACATTATATTTGAACACATTTTAATCAAGTTTTCATATTTTTGTGGTATTGTTTCCAATTTCCTATTTTTAAAGAAGTTCTGTGATAGTCATCCCTATAGCCAAAACTTTATTTTAGTATCTATTATTTACTTTGCATATGTAATTAGAAGTTACATTTTTTGGAAAAAGGTATCAGCATTTTAAATATCATTGTTACATATGTCAAGAGGCAAATTGTCCCACGACCACTTCTAGATGCTATTGGAATTTATCCGCTGTCAAAAACATTGCGAACACCTTTTTTTTCCACGTACCTGATGAACCTTTCTTTAGCTTATAGCTGAGAAACTTGAGGGCTAAAAGATATGTCATAAGCACTGAGTATAAATTGTTTCTTAACAGTGGCCTGTAGCATTATTACCTGTTTTTATTATTTTTCTCTCTTTAGAAATTGAAGATTCATGGCTTTGTTCATCTTTCAACTTAGATTTTAAACAATGTTTTGTTTGTTTTACACAGCTGCTAGTTTTTAAGAGTTCTCTGAACTGCTGAAGTATTAGCTGTTCAATACTCTCACATAATATGAATCGTTATATACATACACACATATATAACATGAATTATATATAGTGTATATGCAATTATATGTAATATATAATAGTGTATATGCTCTATATAATGTGTATATTGAGGCTATGTATATGTTAGAGCTATGTTATACAAAATGACATATTACATAACATTATGTGTGCTGTATGTATATGTGTATCAACTAAATTGTGAGAGTCTGAATAAAAACAGTCTTTTTAAAAAAAATCTCATTTATGCAGAGCAGTGTGGAGAAATGGAGAAGGTATGGACTGTGGAATCCATTTAAGATTCAAATATCACCCTTTTACTTAGACAAGCTCCTGGAGTTTTAAAATTTTATTTCTGCTTCCTATAAAAAACAGTAAATATTATCTTTTCCTTAGAAGATAGTAAAGATGAGAAAAAATAATTTATGTAAGTTCCTAGCTCAGTAACTGATGCATGATGAAAAGCCCAAAATATTAACTTCCTATTATGGTTTAGCTCAAGAATGTCTCCCCAAAAACTTATGTGTTTATGGATGGGGACTTTGGGGAGCTGAATGGATGATGGAGGTGGTAAAACTGACCTGATAAGATGTGGGGTTTGGTTCTCCACGGTGGATCACTAGCGGTATGACCAGGAAGAATGTGCCATTCTTCTTGGCTTCTGACTCCTGGCTGCCGGCTTTCCTATCTGCTTCCTGGGTACTGTGATTTGAATGGTTTTTCTCCACCCTGGCTTGTTTACCATGTCATCCCTTCCATGGAGCTAGAACACTATGGATTGAAACCGGGACAGGAGATTAGGGTGTGGCAAAACTGGCTGGGAAAGCAGGAATGACCTGTTAATTACAAGATCCCAGAAATCATGTGCAGAACAGTTCCCAAAGCCACGGTTGTGCACTTCTCCAGAGAATTTAAGCAGGTTTTCAATGGGATGGGCTAGACTCATGACAGCCTGAGGCATGGAGCCCCAGCATTGCTTTTCAGGACCCATATGTAGAAGTTCTCTTGAGTTTCCTTGAGATTCTGACAGTACGAATTGACATGATGCCAAGAAGAGTTTGATGTTCTAGCTTTCCTCCTGATAGCCTGTGCTATATCCTGCAGGATGTGCTGCTATCTTGCTTTTTCCTCTTTTACTTGGCCCCAGCTCACTTTGTAGAACGAGTTTCTTCCTTCACTCTTCACGTCCACTTTTTCAAATCAACTTTGTCACTTCTTTTTTGCTCCTTTTGTTCAATACTTTGTCTGAGATGAGAACTTGGAATCCAACTCCAGAAGGAAATTCACCACAAAACCTAATTAACATTTAGTGGACAGCTGCTTTAGAAGGAACCACCTGGTAACAAAACCTCTAATCTCTCATCCTCTAAGTTGATGTTGGGTATTTAGTCTCAACAATAAGGAAAGTGATTAAGACACTTTTCTGGGGGAGGGGCATCATGGTGAGGTCAAATCCAGGGTCTTTCACCCACTAGGCAGGGACTCTGCCACTGAGCTGTGTCTGCAATCCCTATTGCTATTGTTGTGAATCTGTGTTTTATCTTTCTTCCATTACAACATTTGGGAAATATACTAAGTGCTCAATAAACAAAGTAATTAATTAATTTGTCACATATATTAAGCACCTAGTATATTTGTTAAGTCAGTAAAATAGGCAAAGTTGTTTATTAATTTTTCAGCATAATATTTAGAAAACTTTGGATCAAACATTGGTTCTTCCCTTTTAAATACATTCCATCTCCACACCATGTTTAAACTGTAGAAGATGCTAAACACAATCAATTTTCAACTCCCAAGCCCAGGCTACAAGTGAGCATTACATAATTCACAATTTCCCTACCTTAGTATATTAAAAATAACTGAAAGGAAATACTTTTGCATATCGAGGCCCATTCCTGCATAAAATTCATGGCATCTATATTGATAGATACATGAAAGGCTGTCTAAGATAGGTTATGGAGTGACCTACTCCAAGCAATTCATACCTCAGTCTGAAATCTCCCTCACCTCTGATGAAATCTGTGGTATGATCTTAGTTTCATCAACCAAGTAAGGCTTAGAGCCCTGTGATCACTTTGACTGGGTGCTTTCCAAATCTTGTTTTGGAGCATTATCATTTAAAGATACAGAGAACTTAGGAGAATGGTTTCTGGGAAAGCTAAACAATATCTTACAGCTGTGAGGAAAGTTTTCTCCTTTGATTCATAATGACTTTGAAGCAACATGAAATCAAACAATTTGCTTTCATAGTAATACCTCGGTTGTCAAATGGCTCCAGGCTCAAACTTTCCAGTACTGGAATGGCAAAGTTTCAAAACATCTGCCCTGTGTTTGCAAACTTGCTCAACAGTTGAACCAAAAATTCAACTTGAAAAAAATCTGTTCAGGCCTAGAGTGAGTCATACGTTGTGTGTCACCCAAGACACAAAGGAGTGACACTTCAATCTAAGCCCTGCTCTTGCCCAGATAACACATAATGCTTGTGTTAGTGTGTTAAAACATCTACCATTATGCTTTCTCTGTATGCGTTACTTGTATGAAATATTTTAACCATGGCTCCAAAGAAAGTCAGTGATACCACTAGTAAAGCTTAGAGAAACGCTATGAGAATTACAGTAGAGGTAAAGAAATCATTGTAAAATTTGTTAAAGTCATGAAAAAATGAATTTTTAAGTGTAATCTTGGGGCCAAAGAACCAATTATTTGGTTTTCCATTATTTCTTATAGGAAATGTATGTTCAGTTCTCAAACCTTTCATGGTTCAGCCACAAATTTGGAACAAATTGAGTTAGATAATTTAGGTATCATGGGAGTTATTCCTTTCTGAAAATATTTGCTGGACCTGCACAATAAGACCTTTCAAAATCTGTTTCTTTTTCCAGTTCCCATTTACCTTAGTGGGAGTCACTCCCCTCTAGCTGAATTTCCTCTGTTCTGCCTTTCTGCTAAACTTTAGCTCATGCTGTGGGGCCATAAATAATTCCACTTTAATACATCCACTCTTCCTTTACGCTTTTCTCATCAGTGGTGATTTTCCTCTCTATCTTCCACCCACCTACTTCACTTCCAAAGATAAAGGGGAGGATAATTTATCTCTACTGTTTCTGTTTCAAAAATTTTCAGACCTCTTGCTGATGGATGGATAGCTTTCTATTTCCTTCCTATTTTTCTTCTGGGTGGCAATTAAAATGAGACATTTTCTTGTTGGATGTTGCTCTCTATTTTCTGCTTTTCATCCATCTTTCTCTAGCATTAGGTTTTCTCAGATTTGAGTCTATCTTTTAACATGAAGGTCTTTCACTGTGTTGTTTTCATATCAGGTTTATTTGAATTATAATGTACTTATCACAAAATTTACACTCCTTCATAGTAAGTTTGGGAAGTAATGAAATGGAGGAGGGAAAAACGTGCTTTTTGGTTAACTTAATTTGTATTCACATTTTTTACTTACTCCTTAGTAAAAAAATGAATTTATCTTGAAATTTGCAAGGTATAATTTTTGTTTGTCTTAATTTTTACATTCTTCCATGTGAATTTATTTTTTCATATCAAATCAGTAACTTCTCTGGTTGATGATACATCTAGGATAACCAATTATTCATTTTTGTTATCATTTGCCAGAAACTGTTTTAAAAGCACCCAGGTAATTTATAAATTCTAAGAATTTGACATATATATATATATATATATATATATATATATATGAATAGATCAAAGATCTCAATGGCAAATATACACATGGATCAAATTCAAGGCCTTGAGCTTGCCAGGCAGGTGCTGTGCCACTGAGTAACAGGTCCGGCCCTGCTACCATATCTTGAACCCTGACAGAATATCTAAGATATAAAGTGTGGAACAAAATTAAATTAAAGCACAATACAGTCTGATTAAAATATATATTAGAAATTGTTTTGGTAGGAGAAGAACAATTGCAGAAAATATTCATTTTATAGCATAGTAAATTGAAAACAATTCTAGGATGGTGAATTTTTGGTTCCACGTGATTGTCAACCAAATCACAAGAGAAAAGTGAACTATGTATCCTGTGGTCGTTATTTCTTAAATTCCAAAACTGTGAAGTTCTAGCGAGTGCTGCTACTTTGATTCTAAACACCAGAACTATAAGTAATGAAGGCTCAAGACTTCTGTATTCTAGACTGATGCTACCAAATATTGTGATATTATGACATACATTTTATTGTTCAGCCACAGTACCTGGCTCATAACCTGGATCTGCCTTGTCTGATAACAGACTCTGAGACCTTGCTCATTCCATACAGCTCCTGTCCCTCGTGGAGGAAAGGTAAGGAGGATCTGAATGAACAGGGTTGCTGGGATTTCTCATTCTGTCTGTTAACATTAGCTCGGACTCTTTTGTTGAATTACATTTTTGACATGGTTGTGCATGGTTCAGTCGTACTTATGCAATGAAATTTTCAGGAAGCCCCCTACATATGGAAAATGGAGAGCTTCTAAATAGTTGAACACACAGAAGGAGCTTCCTGGACAGAGGCTGGTACACTGAGAAGCCCTGAAAGCTTGTTTCCCTTCCTCCATACATTATGCAGTGCATCTCTCCATTTATATTCTTTGCAAAATTCTGCATAACAAATAGTGAATATAAGCAAGTGTTTCTGTGAGGCGTGTTACCTGATCAAATAAGTTAACCAAATGGAGAAAAGGAGTTATGTGAACCAGATTTATAGCTAGCCAATCAGAAGCAAGATGCAAATGATCTAGGGCTTTTGACTGACACTCCAGATTCTTTGTTGAGGAAGGAAATGTTTTGGGGACTGAGATCTCAGCCTGTAGGATCTGATTTGACCTCCAGGTAGAGAATATCAGAGCTGAACTCAATTAGGGCTGCCCAGCTGCTAACTGCCACTGCAGAATTACTTGCTGGGTGCATTGAGGAAAATCCATCTACTGTCAGAAGGGATCTGTGTAGCAAATGTGTAGTAGGAGAAACAGACTGAGTCTGATTGGTTTTTCCTTTTCCGTCTTCACATATAATCACCATTATGCATATGCAGCTATTAAAATTTAAATCAATCACAATTAAGTAAAATTAGCAGTCGAGTTTCTCAGCTGCATCAGCCACATGTCAAGTGCTCAGTAGCCAAACATGGCTGTGACATTGGACACACAAGACAAACAGTCCTTCCAACATAAGGAGGAACTAGGAGAAATGTCTTTAAGACCACATTCTAGTTTAAAGATTTTGATAATAAGCCATTTTACACACGGAAAAACAACAAAGATGATAAACATCTATGTAGCTGCCAAGATCAAATATATGTTGGTATTTGCTATATGTGTCCCAGCTGATTCTTTTTAAAAAGGGCTGGGGAAGGAAGGGGGGTCTGGGGGTAGCAGAGATGGGGGGAAGAAGAGCAAAAGATGAAGTAAAGAGGATGCTGATGTGATATGTACTGTGTATATACCAACTTCCCACCATGAATTATTTATTATGTATCACAGGCATATACTAATACAAAATAAAATTAAAGTAAAAAATAAAATGTTACAAGTAAGGGAAAAGAAAAGTTCACATACTGTCCTTTTCTTTTGCTCTCTCTAAAGGTAACCATTATACTAAAGATGCCAGGAACCACTTACAGGAATAGTTTTCAACATTTACAACATAGGAATATATTGGTAAGTACCATCAGTTATTATTTTGGGTTTCATAATTTTTTGCATGAATGGTAAGAGCTACAGTATTTTAGTTCCCACTTAACACTTTATTTTAAGATTTAACTATAGTGATGAATATAATTCTTATATGCATGTCTACAGTTCCGTCCAGTCTGCAGTATTTTCTAAACCCAAAGATGGACTATGTATTTAACCATGCTTGGAATGAGCATCTGCTAGGTGCTTTCCAGTGGAGGTCTACAGAGTTATTTTACAGGCTCAGAATCACAGTTTCTGTCCCAGGTTGGATAACAGTTCAGTAGTCCATGGATTTTAAACCATTCAAGAAAGTACACTGCAGAGGATGGAAAGGCAACCCCCCTTCATGTGTTATTTAAAGCACCGGTATGGCTGTGCTTCAGTGGGGTTATCCCTGACAAGTCTGCAACCTGCACCCTGACCAGAGCAGGTGGGAAATAACCAGTAACCCTGTAGTCCCCAAGCATCCGGAGGGAGTGACACTGTTCTTTGGTTTCCTGTTTCCTAAGTAAATAGTTCTCTATGTAAATCAAGTCCTAAGAAATGCCTTGTAAAACTTGTGTGTTCATATCTTCAGGGGGAAAAATATGTCGCTAAATTTATGCAAAAATTTTTACTGTACCTGAATATATTTAGCTGCTATCTTTTGATGTCTTGATCTCATAAACTTAAAAGCAATGCTTGGATCCTAGCTAGGGAGGCAGGCGGCAGGCACTAGGTCTATGTCTCCTTCCCTTTGCCTCCTTCTCTCAAAAGTTTCTGTCCTTTCTGGAATGTGAAATCAGCCTGGAGATTTTTGAGAATTTCAGTGTAACCCTGACTCTGTGTCCTCCATCCTCTGTGTTTGAAGTGTGCCTTTCCTCAAACCTGCTTTCACAAACAAAATGAAACTGCCTTTGTACTATTTCAAAGACATGGCAACTTTGAAAACGTTGATGTATTTCATTGCTACATTTCGGTCGTATCCACATTTCACATGATTTGGTTTAGAAGCAAATTAGACATTTCACAAGTTGAGGATTCAGAGGGGCCCTGTGACTGGCTATCAAAATAGGACTGAGGGTCATTTTCTCACTGGGTGGATTCTGAGAAATCTACGGAAAACATATTAAGAAGTTAGCAGTTCAGCTTGATTTAGTACAATAAGGCATCTTAGATGCTTCCTTAGGGTTAAGGAAGTACTTCCTCTGAATACAACGTTTTCATTTTCCAAGTAACGCCTGACTTAAAAGCATAGCACAGGTGTTGGAACACAGGACACTTCTTATTCAGCTGTCCCTTCTCTCCACAGATACACAGAATGTGGGAATTCCAAGGAACACTGTTAGCAAGTGTTGGGAATATACACAAAACACCCAGAGACATTTCGTTTCTGGCTCTCTGATGGATGGATCACTCTGAAGAACTTTACAGCAGAAGACAGCTGAAACATAATCTATTTAAGATAGCCATCATCAATATGGCAAGAATACAAAGTATTGCAATCTTCAAAGACACACGTGCAGGCTGGGGATGTAGCTCAGCGGCACAAGCCCCTGCCTAGTGAGTGCAAGGTCCTGAATTTGAGTGCCAGTACCAAAAAGCAAAAGCAAAAACAAAAACAAGCAAAATAAAACAAATCACAAAGACACATACGCATGGAGCAGGGAGTGAGTCCTAGGAGCTGAGATAGCACTTAGAGTGAATTTACCTTGTAAGTATGTGATGAATATTGTTGACTTTCAGATTATTTCTAAATAAGAAGGAATAGACGGGGCATAAGAAAATGAAAATAAGTAGAATCAGCACACAATGGGCACGTATTAGGAAACCCTCTAAACATTCTGCAAAGCCACAATGTTACAAAGTAAGTTCTTCTTCAAAGTATATGTGAATGGTAAATAAACTCACCACGTGTAAGCAGACGGCACGGAAAATCTTCCTGGTACTGGGTGAAGGGAAACAGAAACTTCTTCGAGGACTAATCAAGAGCCAACTGCCCTTGTGTAGGTGTGGAGCCCCATTTTCTGTTACCACATATAACTTAAATTGTTTTAATCAAATAATTTCAAGTAGGTAACCAACAAGAAATAACTAGCAAAATCAAATGCAGTGTACTCTGGATAAATCCCACTTTGGCTTACACTTCAAAGAATCCCTTTTTTTTTTTTTTTTTTACAGGAAAGAGACCTAAAATTTAAGGTTACAGAAGAGTTGAAAGTAAACAAAAAAAAGAGAAAGACATAACAAGTGATAGCAAACAGCTTTACACTGGTATGTTTATATAAATATCAGAAAAAATAACTTTACAAAATATATCATTAAAGATAAAATAATGAGAGACATGAATTATACTAAAATACTCAATTCATGAAGAAGATAAAAATACAAATGATCATAGCTAACAGACCTTTAAAAAAGTAAGAAGAAAATATTGATAGAATATTAGGTAGCTGTAACAAAAGCCAGCTTAATAAGAAAAGATATTGTTAAATTAAGCAAACAAGTTACATCCCATTTCAGAAAAATTGATATCATTCATTCCATCATGAGCACAGATCAATGTAGTTAGAAGATGGCAACAAAAACAATATTCTTAGAAGAAGTTCTAAACCGTATCTAGGGCATGAGAAAATGAAGATGATTATTTAAAGCCTGGAGTCTTGTCAATGTTCTTTAAGCCCATACAAATGCGTTGTATGAACTCTTTTGTACGTATGTGAGAGAAAGGGGAACAAAGAAGGGAAGAGAGTGGCCCGGAGAGACTGGTCTATAGATAAAGAGGGAGAGAGCGATCAACACAGCACAGTTAGAAGTGACATGGGTTTGGGATTCAAGTTTTCACCGCAACTTATTGTGAGAACTCAATCTTTTGAGTGTAAGTTGCCTTGCACATAACATTACGATAACATCGGTTTCACAGGGTCGTTAGAAGATGGAATGAGACATTTGGGAGGTGCCTGGCGGATAGTAAATGCTCAACGAATGAGAACAGTGCTTCTTATATGCTGTGGTCCCTTATCTCTCTGTTCATTCATACAGATGAGACACCTGTTGTTTACCAGACCATGCACTGGACTCAACAATTCAAGCAGACAGATGTCATGAGAGAGTTTACATCCTGGCAGTAGAGACAGACATCAAGTACTCAAGGAGAAAGGAAGAAACAAATTCTAATAAGTAATAAGAAAGTAAGTAAATTAAGCAGAAGGAGATATTTGAGCATGGTGAGCTTATTTCAATTAAGAGTTTCAAGGACAATCTTCTGTGAAGAAGTGATTTTTGAGAAAATCTTGAAAGATACTCTTTTTTCCTTTTTTTCCTTTTTCTTCTTGTTTTTTGTTTTTGACCAGAGTCTCACTACGAGGCCCAGGCTGGCCTTGAACTCATGGTAATCTTCCTACCTCAGCCTCCCGAGGCCTGGGATTACAGGATGCCACCACACCCAAAAGATGCTTTTAAACCTCCCTATAATATGCTGTTTAGCTAGGTTTAAAATTTCAGCCTTTAAATCTTAGTTTGAATTACTTCGTTGTGGTTCAGGACTCAGTACCAATTTTAAAAATTATTTACAGGACTCAGTACCAATTTAAAAAAATTATTTACTATGGCCAAATGATAATCGACTTCCTTACCGAAAATTTCAGGTGTTTATGTCTTACTGCAGAGTTTTTCTTTGCATCTAATATGAACTCTCAGAAAAAATAATGAGCTCCTTTAAACAGATTCCTAACAGCTTATAGGTTTTCTTGAAAGAAAAGAAAGGCAGGAAGGAGAGAAGGGAAGAAGGCGGAGAAAGGAGGGGCAGAGAATAGAGCCAGTTATTACGGATACTGAGAAACGCACATCTAAAAATGTCACTTAAAATCCATGCTTGTGAAACGAAAGCAAATAAGGCCTTCCTCCGTAAACTGCTAATTATTATCTTTTGGTTCTTAGTTACATGATCTTGCCTAGAATTTCTTTTGCTTTTGGAGCTAAATATCCTCAGGGTCTTGTGTTCTTGACCAGCATGGACAAAGAAAAGTTACTGTAATGAACCTCCTGGATCCTGAATACAGCGTTTCCTCACCTACTACTCTCCCCAGTCTGGAAGGTAATGGGAAAGAGAGACGAAGCAGGCCATTTTAACGCTCAGTTCGTGAAAAAGCAAACGATGAAATCAGTGTTACAACTTGCACTTAGTCAGATGTAACAGCATTTCCTTGAACTACATAAAAGAAATTTCTCTAGATTTAGGTACTAGCATCATCACAGATGGAAAAAATGAAGCATTTATTTAGGAAATTTGTCCACCTTACCAGAATAACTCACTCCACTGAAACAAAATGTAAAGCAAAATAAAGTGATCCAATATCTACTTAACATAATCTCCTACTTTAGACATTAAATTGTGTACCACAAACCTCTCACTTCCCGAGAGATTTGTGCTATGCTGAAACTGGGGCTTCGCAGTGCTGTGCCTCTCCTTTTTCCTGGAACACAATGAAACACTTCATTAAAGGACAGATGAGAGACAGAATGAGCGAATGTAAAGTGATGATACCAGCATTTAGCAAAAACGATTTAAAAATGAGATAAAAGGGAGTAACATTCTGGCCCTTGAATCTGCCTTTGTCCTATACCCAACACAAAAATAGATAAAACTCTTGCAGGTGATTAAAAGTGATATGTATTTGGGGTGACTGTTCATATGTTTAGTGATTTGCCTGTTAATTCAGCTATATTCTAAAAATTCATAGCACAGAGTTAAAGCAGTTCTTCTTATGCATGCATTTATCTTCAAATGCTAGGTCTGTTTCTCATATACGTGCTGGATCTGCAGTAAATCCTAAGAGAACATGCCTTTCCGATACCACTCATGATGTACGGCATATCATCCCCTCTCCTTATAGACAGCAGAGACATAGTGACTTACATCTAATGAATAGAATGTAATAAAAGTAGTGGAATATTGCCATTGAGATTAGGTTTTAAAAGAGTGTGACTTTATTGCTCCCCACCCAACTCCCTTACTTTCTCTGACAGAAGACAGCTGCCATGTTTTGAGGTGCCTTATGGAGACAATGGTCTATTACTGAAGTAACCTCACACCACAACCAGGGAGGAATTCCAGCCAAACATTTTAGGAGTCAGCTTAGAGGGGGTGAATTTCACTTGAGTCTTGGGATAATTACAAAGCTAACTAACATTCTAATTGGAGATACTCCAGTGGATAGGACCTAGCTCAGCCATGCTTGGATTTTTGAGCCACAGAAATTGTGAAGTAAATGCTGTTATTTTAAATCACTAAGGTTTAAGATACCTTGATAACTCTGCAGTCCTATAATTGCACCTCTTTGCATCACATAGTAACTTATTTATTCACCAAACAGGTAGAGGGTGCCCTCTCTTCTTCTTCCCAATGTTATGCTACACAAGATGAACGGGAGAGAAGAAGAAGATGGAGAAGGGGTGTAATGTTACTGCTAAGAAACAAGTCTAGACATGAATCACGGTTTGACTTCTCATTTTGATTTTCATGACCTTAGTGTCATTTTAATTTCTTAAACGTGGTTTCTCATCTATAAGATAGAGATGATGATAGAATTTAAGTCATTTAATGATTTTATGATGTCATTTTTATGAGGCACTAAACAGTGTGGTTGTTAAATATCTTGAATTTGGTATGATTATTACTTTTTCTTGTATTTTTAATTTGTTTCAAAAACCAAGATACTTTGCAGAAAGTACTTCCACTGGGTGATTATACTTCGTGCAGTCTATTGTTTGCCCTTCCAGGGATATACGTCTAGTCAAATCTCTCCATGGGAGAAATCAAAGGGACACAAAAGTTGAAATTTGTATTTGTGACCAGGATCAAGACCTTGGTCTAAAGGTTGAGATTACATTTCCTATGAACTGTACCCTCATGCAGCAGACTCTTCTCTCCAGCAGTGCTAAGGAAGGTGCACTGGGGTTGGTTTCCAAGTGGTAATTTGGGAAAATTTCTGTGTTGTTTAATGGGAAGTGCACAAGCCCAGGAGAGAAAATGTCCACATCGTAGTCCTTGTTAAATTGTAAACACTATAACAAAGCCAGTAAATTATTTTAATTTCCCCGTGACACTTTGTTCATATTAAATCACAGTCTTTTTACTTATTTTGTTCTGATTTTCTAATAAGAATTAGTTACTCATGGTGGAAATGTAGGGAAATAGAGTAGCATAAAGAATAAATGTAATCACAAAAATTTGATCTTCCAGATACATTAATAATTAAGATTTTGTTGTATCTAACTCACTTTTCCAATAATTAATTTATTGTGTTTCTATCATATATGCACTGTGATTTTAATTTGCTTATACATGTTATCTTACTGACATACTCATATATTATATAAAAATGTAGTGTATATATCTGCATACAGTTTCATATCCTCTTTAACTAAAGCTTAAGCCTTATAGGAAGGATTGTTGGAAACAACTTTTTATAGACTACAGAAAACTGTGTCAACTAAATGACTAAACAATTAAATAATACTTTAAATTTATTATTTTTCTCCTGGTGCCTCCAAGGTTGCTGGTTATACTTCCCTTCATATATAACATTTCAGTCTTTGTATATTTCCAAAGGATAGTTCTCCAAGAGTAATCTGCTTGGACAGATAGACTTGGGCATTTTTAAACTTTTTATAACTTTTCCATTAGGATGTACCAACTTGTGTTTCTAATATAATATGTGAGTCCAGTATTCTCCTGATCCATATTCAGACATGTTATCCATTGCACCACTGGCCCCTTACATGTCCAGTATTCTCTTAACTTTCATTTTAAGCATGTACACAGAGACTCTTAGGTCAAAGTTCGAAATGACCATGCACAGTCATCTAAAGCAATAAACTCAGAGCTTTTTGCCTATGTAGTGAATTTGGAAACACAGTAGCTATGACAGACAGCTGAGCTTATAGACTGAGAAAGGTTTTACCTTAGGTGTCCTGAGATACTCTAAATTAACAGCCATCCCGTTTCAAACTCTTTCTTAGAATAGCCACTGTATAAATGTTGCTGATGTATGACTAATTGCATGGAGCTGATGGTGAGAAGAAAACACCAAGGAAGAAAGAGAAGCACACACACACATGCGTGTGCACACACATACACAGACACACACACACAGACACACACACACAGACACACACACACACACGCAGAGCCAGGGGAGGATTTTCTTTTATTTTAGCCAGATCCTCTCTGAATATATCTGCTGTATTTCCTTTGGAAATAAGACATTTTAGTCAGATGTAAAAATCTATGTACAAAAAAATCCCCCAAAAGAATAAGACTTGTATCAGGTGATAATGGATGTTATTACTAGAAGCAAGCTCTCTATTTCTTTCTTTTTTTATTTTTTCTTCTCCTGACTATTGCTCATCCACAGTAAATTTCAATATGTGTGTCACGTTTCCTGCAATTTCTATAAAATGAAGCTCTTTGGGGAAGATAACACCTGAATGTCCATATGATTTCACGCTGTTCTCTCAACTTAGATCTAAAGCTAATGTCAGTTTCTCATACCTTCTCCTGGGGAGATGACAACAGAATATGCTGGTTCAAAATTAATGTGTCCCTGTGACTGGTATTTCTGATGGGCCTGGCTGCGTGTCTGCTCTGAGAAATCACCCCCTTCTGTGATCATAGGAAAAAGAGGTGCACCTTTTAAGACAGAAATAATTTTTGCTTCACTGAGCACTGTTTCTCAAAATTGTTTTTAGTCGCAAATTCTATTGGCTAATCTTTGTGTCATACTTCATTATGCAAAAAGGTAAAAAAAAAAAATCCTAGTTCCTGAAACAAGGTTTGAATTCTAAACACTTTTTTTTTTTTTCCGGTACCAGGGATTGAACTCAGGACCTTGCGCTTGCCAGGCAAGTGCTTATGCCACTGAGCTATACCCCCAGCCCCAAGGCTTGAATTCTAATAGAACACAGTTGTTTCCAGAAGATTTCAGAACCAAATATTTTTAAAATTTTATTTTAATCTTCCGGATTTGTTTTTCTTAGCAAACTCTCATTTACCCTTTGACCACTTGAAGACTGAGACACATTCCTAGAGATCCCATAAGATATACCATTGATATACATGGAGGGTACAACCAGTGGTTCAAATTCCCTGCTACCTCTCAAGTCTATTTCCATCTGAAATCACCCACAGGCTTTTCTAAACTGTTTGCATATCCCTATTGGACTAAGACTACAGCATCATAGCCTGATCTCTCACTTTTCATTTATTCTCCTCCAATTCATATTTATTCTTGGATTATAACTCTTAGATATCTTCACATCATCTCAGACAAAGTTTTAGAGCTGTGTAGTGGATTGACAACTGGTGGTCAACTTATAACCCTCAGCTGAACTGAGTAAGTGTGGTTCTGGTTGTGGGTGGCCCACCTGAGGACTGTTGTGGGTGGCCCACCTAAGAGGCAGAACTGGAGAAGAAGAAGGAGGCTTTTGGGAAGTAAAGAGACTTGTGGAAGCTGAGAGAGGCTGTTGGGAGCTGGTAGAAGCTGTAAGGAGCTGTTGTTTGTTTTGGAGGAGCTCGTCATGCTGGCTTTCCTGATGAACTTGGCAGTTTTTATCCTCCAAGGAGCTTGGCTTTGGTTCATTTTAGGGGAGCTCTGGTTCTCACCTTGAACATCACTTCCTGGCTCCAGAGAAGAAGATGGTACACTGCCATTCTTCTGGAGAAGCTTGCTGCATTGGCTTCCCTGATGGGAACTCAGCCATTTTGATCACAGAGGAGCCTGGGACCTCACTGGAAATGTCCTGCATGAGTCCAACCTAAGACCTAGAGCTCATAACAATGCCTCCCACAGATCCAACTGGTGGCCCAGAGCACACAACAATGTCTTATGCAGGCCTGTTTCTCAGATCTGCGCTGGGAAGGCCCAAAGGTCATTGGTGGAATCTAGGAATTCTGTGCTAACAGGATGAAGGATCTGTGTTAGCAGGCTGAGGATCTGCCCTGGAGCCAGGAAGTGATGCTCAGAAGAACTAGAGCTCCCCTGAAAGGTATCACAGCTATCCTCAGCAATAGTGAGGTCCCAGGCAGGGTTTCCTGCCTGAACTAACTCTTACCCTTGAGGCTTCATTTGCACATAACCCCTTCCTCTCCAGTCTGTTGCTTAACTACCTCTTGTAAAGATGCCATCTACCTTTCTCTGAGGATTTTCCTGTAATTATCTATAAATGCCTATTTTCTACCTGCCCCAAACATTCTATGGAGGGAGAGACTGCTTCTCTTACCCATTACTGTTTTGTAGCAGTAGGTCAGTGACTACAGAGGATAAAATACTTACTTAAGAAATAGATATGTGTTGAGTGAGAGGTCAAATAATCAAATAAAGTTTATTTTTGCCTGGTTATGATAATTCTAACACCACAAGTCTTCACAGGATAAATTAGAGTATCTTTGGAAGGAATATGTTCCTCCTTTACTCAAAGTATTCATATAGACACATTTTATGGGAACCTTGCAATGTCATATAAAATGCAAGGGTAACTAAGAAACACCCTTTAGATTAGCAGTCCTCCATCCTTTGGTTCCCTGAACAGGTTTTGTGAAAGACATTTTTTTTTTTTTCCCACAGATGTATAGAGGGTGGCTTTAGGATGATCTGAATTCATTACATTTATTGTGCACTTTATTTCTATCATTATTATATTGTACTAAATAGTGAAATGAGTACATGCTTCACCATAATTTAGAATCTGCAGGAGGCTTGAATTCATTTTCTTGTAACTAGATAGCCCAATCTGGGGATTATGGGATATAATGACACCTGGAATATGTTGCTTACAGGCATTCTATTTTGTAATGTCTTTGTAGTTGGTGTCCCTGCAAAAAACCCTACATCACCAAGACAGGATGTTAGAAATGGAAGCAAGCTTTTCAGTGGTTTTGTGACACCCTGGGGATATTCTGCCTTGGTTTTAACTCTGAACTTATGGCAATTTGAAATTATCTTACACATACATCTCAGGCTACTGCCATTTGTGATTTTGAATAGTTGATTCTCTTCTAGCATAGGTAAAGTGAATTTGTGTGGTTTATGTACAAGTGGGTAATAGATTCATTCCTTCCAATGATAGGGGTCTTTCATGTTCAAGGAGTAGTGCTCAGACTCTTGAAAATTGAATCAGCTGTTAGTGAACAATCTGGTAGAAAGAAATCCACAACTTTGTCTCTTAAAAGTTTTGGTGCTCACCAACTGCCCCTATAATTCCAGCTTATCTTTGAATGCATCCACTTTATTTGCCAACCAGAACATAGCTACATTCTCTCCTGAAATGAGAGACTGAATTTGTTGAGCAGGTTGAGTATGTCACACTAGTAAGTAAGTTTTGTGATCCATTTTGTGTAACTGGAATATGCTGCCAGTGGTGAACTTTTTTTCTAAAACAAAAATTCTGGATTGGCGGTCACAATGCAAAACTCTCACTATTGATCTACCTTTAGAAAGCCCTCTGTGTAAGCAAAGACACACATGCTCTGGGTCCATTTTCTCAGTTGTACGAATGGACATGAATTAATGTGGTGGAAAATTTTAATGACATTGTGCAAAGCATTTTAAGTTCAGGTGACATTTTTGGCTGGCTAGCATTTCTGTATGGATGGTACAGTATGTAGAATCTCCTTCAGAAGTTACTCAGTGATCTCAGCAGTGAACCTTGAAAGCTGTCTAGCCATGACAGCCATGATTTCCCTGCATAGACAGAATAGCAGTTCAATCATGGCAGCCACGGTGTCTCTGTGTATACTAAACAGGAGTTCAGTTGTCCTCATATGCAGTCACTCCAAGACGTGAACAGTTCTGCGCTGTGGTGTTTTGTGGTAACAAAAGTGTACAAAATATATCCTTATGCACATCCTCGTGAAAATATATTCCACAAGAATGAGCATTGTTACCTTATTGTCAAAATCTTGTCAATATGGATCTCATACCACAGTGGCTCATTAAAGCTTTCTGAATTTTAACTTCTACTTTTACCTCTTCCATTATTTTGTTCAGCTGTTCTTGTTAGCTGACTCCCTTACTTTTGTTCTGCTTTCAAACATTAACATAACTCATTTTTTATTTCCAAAATAATGCTAATAAAAGGCCCAAGTAAATTGTCATAAAATCATACATTTTTCCTTGAAACAATGATATTATAAATCCCTGTCAATTCAGATGAGGACAATTTGACCCAAAACCATTGGTTATTGCTCCATAAAATGATCCTCTCTCGTCTGTTACAGGAAACTCTATCTCGCCTCTTGTTCACTGTGGGTCCAAATCACCTCCCTTTTGAGGAGGCCTTTTCCCCGCTCTCTCATTTTGCTTCTGCCACCAGTATTAGAAACTCAACTTTTTGTTTCTTGATCTTCCCCAGAGGAATGTGTAATATTTTTGGTATCTATGATATGGATTGAATTGTGTTCACCCCAGAGTGATACATTAAACTCCTAACCTTTACTACTTTAGAATGTGAGTGTATTTGGAGACAGTGTCCTTCAAGTTTTAATGAAGTTGAAAAGAGGTAATTGGCACGGGCTGTAATTAAACATGATGAGTGTCCTTACCAGCGGGGAAAATTCAGATTCAGATGCACGTTCGAAAGAATGAAGACAATCATTTGCAAGCTGAGGAGAGACATCAGGAGAAACCAGCTCTACTGACAGCTGCATTCAGGACTTCCAGTCTGCAGAATTGTGAGAAAAAATAAATTGCTGTTGTCTAAGCCACACATCATGTGGTACTTTGTTATGACAGCCCTAGCAAACTAATACAAACTTCCCACCTTTCTCCCTAGATCTGTGAATTTTTTTAGTTTTACTGTTTATCAATAAGGCCTTAACTTACATCACTTAACCACTTACAATAGTCTGTGGACTTTTATTCCATTACTCTTATCCTCGGTAATGTTAATTAATATCAAATAGACATTTGGATTGTAGTATTATGATCAAGAAGTCTCTAAATGATTACTTGCATAAAAAGACAGAATCTGCTTTAGAGATTTGTTCTTCTAGTTTTTCTTGTTCTTTTCTTTCTTTCTTTTCTTCTTTCTTTCTTTCTTTCTTTCTTTCTTTCTTTCTTTCCTTTTCTTTCTTTTCTTTCTTTCTTTCTTTCTTTCTTTCTTTCTTTCTTTCTTTCCTTTTTCCTTACAGCAGCCATATTACTTCCTGTTTCTAGTTCTCACTGCCTCAGAAGTATTGACCTCATTTTGGCCTCAGAGCATTCAATCTTTTCCTTTACAAACTGAGACTTCAACTCTTGCTAAGCTCTAAATGGATTGTAAACATCCATTTACAATTATTGATGTCCTTGGTGTGACAATCAGCCTAGAGCTTTTTACACCTTTCTATCAGTGTCCCCCAAAACTACCAAGGTCAGCCCTAGCAAGTTTGTGGCCAAACAGCTTGCCAAGCCAATGCACACTCATAGGCTGTTCTTTGCCTAGGCAACACAGAGAGACAACCAAGTGTAAGCCAACCCCAAAGTTTTGCACATCCAGAGAGTCAAAGTAAATCCTGCATTCTTCTTAAAGCCTTATAAAAATATTTATGTGCTATGCCCTATGTCAGGAACTTACCCAAACTTTATCCCTACCATCACCCTGAGATGTAGCAGTTATTCATCTTACAAATGCAATGACCACTCTATCAGCACTTGATTGTGTCCCTCTTTGGATTGCTTCCTATGTGTTTAATGTGCATTTGTCTGATGTCTCTAGCTACATTCTAACTCTTCTGCGATAGACACTGTACTCCAGGCTGTTCAGGTTCCCTCCTTATCAGAACTTTGTACTTGCTTGCAATGTTGCCCACTTCATAGGAGCTAAAAGCAAACATCTAACAAGCAGTCATTTGGTGGAAGTTTTCTGACAGGTAATGTAATGTAGAGGTAAGAACTGTGGCTTAATATTCATGACATTACAATTTAAGCTTCAACTCTTAATCTTTGCAGGTTCTCTGACCCCTGCTGAATTATTTTAACTCTTCTGGACCTCAATTTCCTCATGTGTAAAATACAAATAAGCCATGCTTCAATTACTTCCTGTGAAAATTGGAGAGGAGACCGGGCTTGAAGGTACTTCATAAATTATAAAGGACTATTTGCCTACAAGAGATCATATTCTTCAGCACTAGTGGTTTAAAAACTCTTTTTCTTGGTACATAATGTTTGCATTATTTGTGGGGAGTTGGTACATGCACATAACCCATCTTAATTCCTTTTTCGCACCTCCTATCCCTTCTCTCCCTGCCTCCTCCATTCATTTCTTGATTCTCCTCTCTCTCTTTTGTAGCTGTTCGCAGTATAAAATGTTCTCATTCCTTGTGTGACATTGGTACTTGTACATAATGTCTTAATTCCTTTTTTACCACTTTTCCTCTCCTTCTTTCCTCTACGTGGAAAAGGCAGCAGTAGTAGTTTTATTGTTATCAATAGTGACCTATAACGAGTGGCATCTCTTTGTAATGACATTTGCTTAATGAGAAAATGACGAGATGGTCTGTGGTCTACAAAGCTTCTTCCTGTTTTAACATTCTGCATGCCTTTCTCCGTCTGGTGATAGTGCGAATGTGTGGGATTGGCTGGGGTGGGTGTGTAGGCCAGACCTTCTAAAGTGAGCACCGAAGCCTTATATTCAAAGGGCCTCTCATGCACATCCTACTCGCCAGTGAGCAGGATCACATGTGGGGGCCGAGCGTATCTTCGGGGAAGGGTGGTGTGATGCTATGAAATGCTCTTCTGGCAGTGCAGATGGAGAAATGCCACTCTCCACGAGTTTATGGTTCTAATGATTTTCTCTTCTCTCTGGCATATATAAACTCACAGCTATATCTTTATGCCTTTAACTCTGATTCCAAAAAGGATAAGAAATGAAATCTGAGGATAAATATTTTCTCACTTTCTTTCTAAGTGTATGTTTTTAGATATACCTTTATACCTCAAACGAAATTCCTTTGTATTTCTCTTTTCTTGACAAGGGAGGTAAAACTGAGGATATGTTTAGTAGAGGTGAAAATGGAACGCATATGTTCACAAACTGATTGATAAAATGAAGTACTGTTTAACATTGAACAGAAACTCTGGGAGTACTAAAAAGGACTAAATATTTCTGACAATAGCATTCATATTTCTTGACCTTGTCTTAACTCCATATCTTAAACAAAAGCTGCCACAGTAAGTCATGTGATTGCAGAGGTCTGGCTTCTTCCTGAGGAAAGGTGGCAGTTCTAAAAAAGAATTTAAACATTATATTTACTACTGAAATGCTCAACTGAGAAAATGATTCTTAAATATTTAAAAATGCCTAACTTGTCTCCAGATTTCCAGAAATGTAAACACTAAATGGAGAGGTCAAAAGAGTTTGCTTGTCTTTGGGGAACATGGTTCTCATGAATACAAACTGTTCTTTTCTGAGTTCTGAAGCACATTATTCCCAGATTATGGAACTTCTTGCCCCTATATTGCAAAGGCTCAAAATTATTACAGAAATGTTGAGATATTCCTGGTCTACATTCTGAGATGATCCATCATTTCCTCCAGCCAATCAACTTTTCTGACTATATCCTTTTGCTCTAATGTTGCGGGCATTCTGCATTTTGACCCTGCATGTCACCTAGAGTCTTGTCCAGTTTTAAGCAGTTTCATACCTCCTTGACTTTTATTCCTGGAATTCCCTCGGCTTGGAATAGTTTCCTAGGCATGGATATATTTAATTTTTTAAGTTCCCATTGAAATGTCACTTCCTTCACAGCATAATTCTTTAACTCCCAAGTGGAATGTTCATCTCCAATTTTATCTTTTGATATTTCATTGCTTATAATAGTACCACACATTTAATCTGACTGGCTTACAAGTTGTGAAGCACCTGATTTCCTCTCTGATTGTAAATAACTTGCTGACAAAAATCTCATGTTATTCTGCTTCAAAGTTTTGGCTTCTTGTAAGTGATGGATGCTTCATAAACATGTAGTGAATGGATGCTTAGAATCATGGATGGATGGATAAGATAAGCAATATGTGCAGTAGATGGAGTAACCTGTGAATTCAGTGTCTTACCTACAGTCAGCTTTACCCTGATTTAAGATGAGAGCTTGGCACTGTTGTGTTTTGTACATATGTGTATTGTAAATATCAGTTGCTTTTTATTATTACTTTTGTGTGCATCACAACTGTATATTTGAGGAAACACTTCTTATTCTTTCATTAATAATCTGCTTGGTCCATGAAAAATCAAGTGATGCTTACTCAGTCCCAAAGTTTGGCATGTGATCCAGGCCTAAGAGAGTGTTTCATAGGATTTGTTTAGAGGTAGGAAGAAGTTCCAAACTGGAATGAGAAGAAGTTTTTCCTTGCTTGGAGGGTGAGACTCTGTTGTGAGAGTCACGAGTCCAAACTTGATGTGAGTCACAGCCACAGGAGCATTTGTTTCCTGCCAATGTGAAAAAGGTAGAGTTGTGAGAGGGGAGGAGAAAAAATTGTGAAGAATGGTGTCTAAATCATTAAGTTGATCTGAGTTGATGAGTAAATAATCTTTTTATTTTTCTACACTAATTCAGATTCAATCACTGTGCCTTGGGGATAAGAGAGTTCTGATTAGTGCAGTGGTGTATGAACACACTGCTCCCTATTGCTACATTTCCCAGGAGATCCCAGTTGCATCTATGAACACAATCAGTGCAGTTGACTGGAAACCTAGACAGCTATAGAGAAAAAAATGATCAAAATATAAAGTATGGAAAAAAGTACACCTCCTGCTTTCCCTGCAGCTCTTCCAAGTCCTTTTGAAAAGCAATTTTATTTTGTTCTAACTTCATTATCTCTTTATCTCTCCATTGCTTCTCGTGTGACTCCGTTCATCAGTCTCTCACCTTCACCACAGCTGCGGCTCCACATTTGCTTCTTTGCCCAAGGCCAAGGTCTTGCTGAAACAGTCTGTACCACGGCAGTTATTTACCTGAAACACTTTATTTTTCTCCCATTATTGTTAGAATAAATTTCAAATTTCTTAGATAAATTTGTAATATCTTATTTTGTGCCTATTTTAATCTCTTTCCACTTTCTCTTAGCCTTCCTTCCGTCAGCTGTATTCACATTTGAAAAAATCCCTTGAACAGCTCATGCTTTTCTTCCCTCTGGGACTTGGCATGGTTTGGCCATAGCCGTCCATTGAAATAATTTTTGCCCATAGTTAGTGGATTGAATAGTGTCTCTGAGCCAGTCATGTCCACTTGGAACTTCATAATAACCTTATCTGGGAAAAGAGTCTTTGGAGAATGGAAAGGACCGAGATGAGCGTATATGGCATGAGCATTAGCACTAAATTCAATGAACAAGTCCTTATAAAAGACAGAAAAGAACATATAAGGATGTGGCAAAAAGACAATATGAAGATAAAGGCAGAGACTAGAATGATGCATCAGTGACCCCAGCAACACAAAGGACTTTCCACACCACTGTACTCTGGGCAAGAGGCGTGTGAAAACCTGTCTTCTCACGGGCTCCCAGGAAATCTTTATGGACACCTTGATTTAAATTTCTGGTGCCTTTAACTATGACAATATGTTTCCACTTTCTTAAATCACTCAGTTTGTGGTAGCAACCCTTAGAAATACAACAACTTTCTTCAAGTATATAGGATCCCTTGCACTGTCTTTAGATATTCTGTTTGTCATTTAGTGGGCTATCCCAGATGAAGCTGTCTTGCTTTCTGTTGGGTGCCTGGGACCTGTCATGCTCAGTAAGTAGCAGGTTTCCATAAACTTGCTTTAATTGATTTTCTGTGTCATACTGTTCTGCTTTTGGGGCACCTAGTAAAGTAGTTGATGCATGGCAAATGCTCAGTAAAAGCGTTGTTTCCTCGGTGATCACCTATGTCAGCGGATTCATGTTAGAAGTGCTGCTGCCTGTTGCTGATGGTCGTCTCTGATCCTTGTCCCTACTAGAGTGCAGGTTGTGCAGTTTAAGGGGTGCATTTATACAGCTCTTTATAATTTCAAAATAATTCCTTATACATAATCCTATTCTTCCATTTAATGCTCATAATAATGATGTGAGGTAGGCAACATATTTGTGATCTGAGATTATATATCTATATTCAGATAGGATGTGGTTCCAATCCTATGTCCACTGCCTTCCAGCTGTGTGAATCTAGCACAATAAGCTACCCTGCTTTCAGGTGTAAATTGAGGCTAATAAAACTGTCTTTGTAGTTCCCTCTGAGGATTATATTAAACAATGAATGGGAAGGTTCTAACACAAGTCATGGCACATCGTCACTGGTTCATATGAAGTTATTACTCTTCCTTTTTCATATACAAAAGAGGAAATTATGTACTAGGAGAAGGCAAAAACTCTCTAACACCTGAAATGCTAATGAGCAGAGAATTGGCGGGGTGGAATGAAATGCATGTTATTCACACGTACTGCCAAGTTTCTCCACTCTTCTCCCACAGTCTATGCTTGTGGGGAATTTCCTCAAGAGATCGGTCGTCCTTCTGCCATCACACTCATATTCTCCTCATAATAACACAAGAATAACTGCCACATGTGTGACGATTTCTGTGTAGCAAGCCTTGCGTAAAAGAAATCTATAACCGTGGACAGAACAGCATAAATATGGTTTTCTCACTGTCTAAGGCAAGTTAGAAGGTTGGAAATGGTTGATGCAGAAGGCAGACTATGTTTTATGCTACTCTGTACTCAGCAGTCATAAGGGTAATGAAAATAGATGGGAGACTATGGGAGATAGTTAGGGGCCAGGGCTCAAAATGCTACTTACCTTCACCTACTTCTACTGTCCCAGATTCAGTCCCACAAAAAAGCTTCCTAACAAAGAGAGAGATAGAAACTATGGTATCAAGCTGGATGCCCAACTGGGGAGATAAGCAAATTGCTTGTGTTGGAACAGCCATGTTTTAGTCCTCCAGGAACTATTCACACACACACATGGAAATCTACAGTGTCCTTGATAAGGAGCCACTACAATTTACCCACTGCATTAATAAAAAATCTGGTTAATATTTATTTTTCATCTGAGTGTGGATTGCTAAGCATTTTAAGCAAGGGAAGAGAAATATGTATCAATTTCCAAGGTGAGTGGCTTTTTTACATTGATTGTTTCTAGATACCTTATCTGAAGTAAGTAAGTAGAAAATTTCTAAGAATTTATGCAAAAGAATGCTCATTATAGCATTATTGGAGTAGGGAAATTGGGGATTACAATGTACATCAGTATAGTGTTGAATGGATAGATTATGGTGCATTTATGAAATGCAGCACTCTATAGCTTTTAAATGTAATACAATAAAAGTATTTTTATATACAATGACAGTTATATAAGTTGCAAAATGACAGATTTAATATATTCTATACATTCAACAAAATCACTGTGTTCACAAGCACAGCATAAAGACTATTCTGTAAAATGTAACAACACAGTTGGTCTGGCAATGTCTGTATCTATATGTGTATACCTGTCTTGGTTACTTTACTCTTGCTGCTGAGACAAAATACCCAACACCCAAAATGAAGAAAGGTAAGGTTTATTTAGCTTACAGTTTGTGGAGGTTTCAGTCCATACTTGGCTGCTTCAGAGGCAGAGTGGCACATGGCAGAGGGCAAACATTCATGGCACCAGAGCACAGCAAAAACAACCAGAGCAAAAGAGAGGAATGGCTACAAGCAGCCTCTTTCCTTCCTTTACCTTATAAACCACCTACCCCCACCCAGGGGTCATGTAGCTCTCATACAATGTCCATGCCCTCCTCTTCCATAGGCTCAGGATGTGTACAAAGTAAGCACCCTGGATTCCTGCTGAATCACTCAGCCAAACCTCTAGACACCCCAAGTTGACACAATGTATCAACCATAACAATTACCTATATTTATACATAACTTCCTGCTCTTATCCAGTTATTAGTGACTTACAAACCCAGGAAAGTAATATAGTCATGTCTGTTTTTTAACCTAATCCATTGCTTTAGCTTCTATATACTTAAGTTGCAGAAAACTCAGACTCTCTTCCATGACATTTTCTTCCTATGACTAGTCCGAGAAGACTGGAAATGTAGAATCAAGATCTATTCAGAAAGAAGGGATGAATCACTTTGATTTCCATTCCCTGGTGGCAGTAAACCAATTTACTGCCTCCTATTAGCATTACTGAAAATAACTGTTGACAGTCTGAAAGATCGTGTTGGTCTTCAATGAATCTGGCATTCCACGCAGCTCACCACCATGCAGCCCTGGAAGGATACCCTCTTGCCTTATGGGGGTTGCCTGTAGGGACAGCCTTTCTCTAAATTCTTAAAAAGCAGTAGGGACAGCTTTTCTCTAAATTCTTAAAAAGTAGTAGGGACAGCTTTTCTCTAAATTCTTAAAAAGTATTGGATTATATTACCTGTCCGCTGCACTGTTCTCTGTATACATCCAGGCTTATTTTGTCCTTTAAAGGAATGTTTTTTAATGGGTTCCAAAGTATACTCAGGTGAGTTCTTCCAAGATGATAAGAAGAGAAATTCCAACAATGATTATGGATTTCTGTGACCTTGCAGGTGCACAGTCCCAGGAAAAGTGAACACAGGTACAGGTTTGGGTTAAGAATTTCTGGGAGCAATGATATTACTGTTTCACTAAACCTCACAGACTCTGAAAGTGATTGCACATCGTTCTCAATAAGTATTTGCTAAATTGATCTGAGTTACTTTATTAATTATAAATTAATTTAATTCTTTCAAGATGTATAGTATCTCAATAATTTCCAAAAATATTTCAAACATAGAAAATTAAAACCAAGTCTAAGAATATTTGGCACTATTTAATGTAGGTAGAGCCACACAAATAGAAAGGTTTGCTGTTGGCTTTAGGTTAAAGAAAAAAAAGCAATCATTTCATAGCAGGCAGTGCACTGTGAGCTGTGAAAGAATGAGAATGTGATTTGGGGAATGGCTCCAGTGAGATGGAAAGATGCTCGGGTGGCTTTGTAAATAGATTCTGCTTGACATCCTTCCCCACATGGGAGAGCTGCTTTCGGAGCACATTATTGTGTTATCAAAGCCAGAAGCAGTGTGACTGAGGCAAGACAGATTTTAAAGCCCTTGGTTTGAACATGATGAAGTATCCCTAGGTAATCTGGCTTCTGATGGAAGGTTTAGGGGATCCAAAGCTTTCTTTTGAGTTCTGGATGAAGGAGGCAGAGCTGCTCTTCCGAGTCCCTGGCCACATTCCTAGTTCAGTGTTGACCGTGACAAATGTTCTCTCCTCCTACCATTCTGAGACTGTGAATTAATGTTGACTTGAATCCCCTACTGATTTAAGTATTTAAAATCTTAAATATAAGCTCTTTTCCCTATATAAATGTATACTTGCATTATCAGACTAAAAAATAGTATTATAGAAAAGATGAAAATAAGAATTTCACAGATCTCTCAGGTACACACACATGGTATGGTACAAATTTTTGCATAAATATGACTTATAAATACACATATAATATCCGTACACACATTTCAGTGTTCACTGCCATTTTGAAAGATGAAAAGTACATTGTAACCAATCTGGCTCCTCTATTAGTTTTAACCTTACTTCACTTTCAATTAATGCAGAGATGCACGACAAAGAACCAAGGACGGCTCTGACTGAAGGACAATGAGAGCAAAAGGTAAACACTTCGGGCTTGGAAAGAAGGTGTGGCCTCCACGCCACTAAATCTCACTCATTCCTGAAGCATCACCTTTTTAGAAATTGCTCCTTCTTCACCTCCAACCAAATAGTTGAAGATTCACAAGATTCTGAAGGATATTCGCAACTTCTTAGAACTATATTTCGAATGACTCACAATATTTCTATGTCAGTATCTCTAAGATTTAAAAACAACTGGACACATACAAGCATAGCATATTGGGGATGAGGAGTCCAATTCAGATTGCTCTTTTAGGTCACCTTATCCTTCAACCCGAGGGAAAACAAATTCTATTTGTAAAACTCATGCATCTTTATGAGACTTCCATTAAGGGAAACTTTTTTTTTCTATTATCTTAATATTTCAAAAACACAAAATTCCGATCCTAAGCCCTTAAAATACCTTAGGCAAACCACTCCTACAGTTTTGGAAGTAAAAAGTTTGACTCCTAGAACTAGGAGGACGTTAGTGAGCTTGAAATTCTTTTAGAAGTACAAGTAGGGAGAGGCGCAATCACCTGGGACTTCAATTAGGCTTTGTCAGTTTTCTTGTCTCTGTGTGTTGTATACCAGACCCACTTCCTTCACCCTTTTGTGTTTCTGGCTTAGGATGTTGATGATATTTTCCAGGTAACTTTACTAGCTGTTTTTTATCTGCATTCTTATGTGTACATTTTGAATCCTGTGAAACAGGTTCTCACTCAGAATGAGAACACAAAAAGTCACATCTCTCTGCTTTCTCTCTAGAGAAACATATATAGTTACAATTTTAGCAGAATTGATGATACAGATATTTTCATAGTCACTGCCTCCTCTCTTTTAATGATGATGCTAAGAAAATGTTGATGTGGTAGGTTCATTCAGACATATAGATAGATAGATAGATAGATGGTTCAGCATAACAGGCAGGTGGCTTGATATAGTAGAATAAATTCTTGTTTTCCAAAGGCCTGGGTTCAAGTCATAGGTCTTTAAATTCAGATAAGAGATCTTAGTTTAAGCTTTAATTTCTTTCATACAGGATTTCCTTATCTATAAAGAAGGAATCACAGTATTTTCCTGAATGTAAAGGGATAAGATTTTTAAAAAAGAATGAATATATTAAGTGTATCAAATTCACAGACTTAAGTTAAAATTAGTATTTTTGTTAGAGAAAAAAACTAATGATCTAGGCATGAATTTAAGGGCATAGACGATGAGAAAATTAAAACATTAGTTGAGGAAAGGAAGACAAGTAATGAAAAATGACATAGAAAATTGATAAAATACAGAATGTGAGAATCTGAGGTTGATTCTTTGGAAATATTAACATAATTAACAAAGAATTAGATTGATTAACAAATCAAAAAGAAAGAATATATAAATTTACCATACCAGTAATGCATGGGGTGATAATTTTTCATCTTAGTCATTAAAAATTTAACAAGTCAATATAACAACTTTATGACAGTAAATTTGTTGATATAAATCAAAGAAAAAATCAAGTATTGACTGTCTGGCAATATAATATGACAAGAAATTTTTTTGTTTTATTTTCTTTTTGCAGTGCCAGGGATTAAACTCAGGACCTTGCACTTGCCAGGCTGGTGCTTTATTCCACTGAGCTATATTCCTAGCCCCAATATGACAAGAATTTTCAAAGTTGATAATCCTATAAACAACTTTTAAAACCACTTAATTTATAGTTGAAATGTTTTACTATTTTATCATTGCATTGTCTTGACATCTGTGTTAAAAATCAGTTTGCTATAAGTGGGTTTATTTTGCAAGTCTGAATTGTTTTGTATTATTATGTCGTTTCGGTACTGGGAATTGCAGTCAGGATCTCATGTTTACCAGGAAGGTGCTAGCCCACTGAGCTAAATCCCCAGGGTCTGGAGTCTGGATTCTATTCCACTGATCTACATATCTATCTTACATATCTATCTTCATGCACGTATCATGTTTTCTTGATTACCGTTGCTTTGGTATAAGTTTTCAGATAGAGAGGTATAAATTCACCAACTTTTCTCACTTCAAGATTGTTTGGGGGGGCTCTCCGCGGCCTGAGCATTAAAGGGTCGGCTGGATAAGCCACGGTGAGAAGTGGGCGGGTCCTGAGAGATGGGCGCCCCAGGGGATCGGCGCTGCGCTTGGGCCGCAGCTCGGCTGAATCCGCGTACAACCGAGAGAGCGATTGCGGCGGGATGGACCCTCCCAGCTCCTGAACCCGATCGGCTTGGAGGCGGCTGTACCCAGGATTTGTTGGAGGCGGCGGAGCAGAACAAACTGAGAGAACGCGTTCCTGGGGCACACTGCGCCAATCTGGGCAGTGGTCCGGGATCCCGTTCAGAGCCCCGCCCCCGCAGCCGGCACCGCGGGAACTGTGCCAGCTGCGGTCCGCGGCTCCTGCGAGAACGCCGAGAAGGCGGAAAAGCGCCAGGGAGCGCCAGGATCTCCTGCCAGCACGGATCTCGGAACGGGTGAGCCAAGTGAGCACTGCAGCAGGATTTCAGAGTCAGGAAGAAGCTCGACCCAGGGAGGTACATCTGAACGGCATTCCTGCCTGCACGATCCCAGGGTGAGTTGACTGGGCACCCTGACCGGTTTTTTTTGAGTCGGAAGAAGTTCCGCCCAGCGAGGGACATCCGAGCAGCTTTACTGACTGCAGGATCCCCAGGTCAGAAGAGCTGGCTGGGCGCCCCAACAGGATTTGTGAGGGGGGGAGGAGCTCCACCTAGGGAGGAACACCTGAGTGGCCCCCTGCCTGCATGGTCCCTGGGGCGGCAAGCTGTTTATGCGCCCCAGCCAGGTCTCAGGATAGGGAGTAGAAGCGGAAATCTCAGCAGACAGCTTAAGGGACATTATTCCAAAGAGAAGGAATCATTGGAGCAGCCTCTGCAGCAGACCTTTGCCTGCTGAACTGCCTGTGGAATTTATAGCTCCACATTTTGAATCTGATACCCAAAAATGGGAAAACAAAGGAACAAAATGCAGTCTCAAAACTCAACCCCAGCCACAACAAATTTTGAATGCGAGGTTACAGGGGAACCAGGAAGCCACATACCTGCAAGTTATGAAACGATTGCATCCGAAATGAAACCACTCCAACAGGCCATAAAAGAGCTTAAAGCAGAAATAAGCCACATACCTGCAATGATCTCTCAGACAAAAAACGAGCTGAAAACAATGATGGAAGAAATGTTCCATACACATAGAGAAGAAATAGATAAAAGACTAGAAGAAAATAGGAAACAAATGGAAATGTTACAAGAGGAATTTAGGAATGAATTACCAAAAATGAAACAGGTCCAAAGAGAATGACAGGATTTGAAAACTTACACTGAAAGCTTGCAAAACAGCTTAAATGAAACCGAAGATAGAATTTCAGAACTTGAAGACAGAATGGCAGCTTATGAATGTGAAAGGAAGAATCTCATAATATCATAGAAGACACAAGAAAAGTCAATACAACAGCTTCAAGATGAGGCAAAACGTAACAATATTCGAGTTACAGGGGTGTGTGAAACAGCAGGAGACCACACGAACGATATAAAAAGAATATTTGCTGAAATAATAGCAGAAAATTTCCCAAACAAGGTAAAAGATACTGAAGTTCAGTTAATCGAAGCATATAGAACCCCAATGATACATAACCCAAAGAAAAACACACACAGGCATATAATAGTCAAGATCCCAGATATTCAGCAAAAGAACACAATATTAAAAGCTGCTAGAGAAATGAAAGAGATCACCTATAAAGGAAAGCCCATCAGAATCACAGCAGACTTCTTAACGGAAACCATGAAATCAAGAAGAGCTTGGAGCGAGATATTACAGATTCTGAGACAAAACAACTTCCAACCCAGACTGATGTATCCTGCAAAACTATCCTCCAACTTCAATGAAGAAATAAAATATTTCCACGACAAAGAACAACTGAAGAACTTCATGAGTGCCAAACCAGCATTGCAAACAGCACTAAAAGATATTCTAGACAGAGAAAAAAGAGACCACAATTCCAAGAACAACAATAGAAATAACTCCCTAAACAGAACAAGCAAGAACATAGTCAGCAAAAGAAGAAAAACAACAAGTAAATAACATGACTAGAATAAGCCAACATATAACCATGATAACCATTAATGTAAATGGCCTCAACTCAAAAGTCAAAAGGAAAAGATTGGAAGACTGGATTAAGGAACACAATCCAATGATATGCTGTATACAGCAAACACATTTTACTCAAAGGGAAATTCAGAGGTTGAAAGTTAAAAGTTGGAAAACAATTCTCCATGCAACAGGTCCCCAGAAAAAAGCAGGGATAGCTATTATGTTTGCAAACAATGTAAACTTCAAACCAAAAACAATCAAAAGAAACAAAGAAGGCCATTACATACTAGTTAGGGGAAAGCTGCAAAAGGAAGAGGGAACAATTTTAAACATTTATGCACCAAACCATGAAGCACCTAACTTTACAAGTCAAATCTTCACAGACGTAAAAAATGAAATAACTAATAACACTATTGTAATAGGGGACCTAAACACCCCTCTGACGCAAAGAGACAGGTCAACCAGACAGAAACTCAGCAAAGAAATAACAGACCTGAACCAAAAGTGTGAACAAATGGACTTAGTAGATGTATACAGAGTGTTCCACCCCACAACATCACAATACACATTTTTCTCAGCTGCACATGGGTCTTTCTCCAAAATAGACCATATTCTAGCCCATAGAGCATATGTACCTAAATGCAAAAGAATTGAAATTATCCCATGCATATTATCGGACCACACTGCAATAAAATTGGAAATTAATGACAAAGAGAACTCCAAAAAACCACATAAACATGTGGAAATTACACAACAACCTCCTGAGTAACCAATGGGTCACACAAGAAGTTAAAGAAGAAATTAAAAATTACCTACAAATAAATGAAAATGCAAGTAGAACCTATCCGAATCTGTGGGATGCAATGAAAGCAGTCCTCAGAGGGAAATTTATAGCAATAAAATCATATACAAAGAAAATAGACAGAGAGCAAATAAATAACCTAATGATATACCTGAAACTCTTAGTAAAAGAGCAACAAGCCAAACCAAGAGCCCAAAGAAGGGAGGAGATTCTAAAACTCAGGGCAGAAATTAATGCAATTGAGATGAAGAAAACTCTACAAAAAATTAGTGAATCAAAAAGTTGGTTCTTCGAAAGAGTAAATAAAATTGAAAAACTCCTAGCCAACCTTATCAAAAAAAGAAAGGAAAGGTCTCAAATTCATGCAATAAGGAATGAAAAGGATGAACTCACTACAGATCCAAAAGAAATACAAAAGATCATTAATACCTACTTTGAAAATCTGTATTCCCATAGGATAGAAAATACAGAAGAAATGGACAGATTCCTAGAAAGGTACAAATGGCCAAAATTGAATCAGGAAGGCATAAAAATCCTGAGCAACCCAATATCAATTAATGAAATTGAAAACGTCATTAAAAAATTTACCTACAAAGAAAAGCCCAGGCCCTGATGGATTCACAGCAGAATTCTATAAAACACTTAGAGAAGATCTAATGCCAACACTCCTCAAACTCTTCAATGAAATCAAAAAGGAAGCAACTCTCCCCAACACATTTCTGGAGGCAAGTGTTATACTGATACCAAAACCAGAGAGAGACCCAACCAAGAAAGAGAGCTACAGGCCAATCTCGCTAATGAACATAGATGCAAAGATACTCAACAAAATACTGGCAAATAGATTACAGCGAATCATAAGGAAAATTATACACCACGACCAGGTAGGATTCATTCCAGGAATGCAGGGGTTGGTCAATATTCGCAAATCAATAAATGTAATACACTATATTACTACAGTCAAAGACAAAAAACACATGATCATCTCAATAGATGCAGAGAAGGCTTTCGATAAAGTCCAACATACATTCATGTTAAAAACCTTAGAAAAAATAGGAATAGATGGCCTATACCTCAATCTGATCAAAGCCATCTACAACAAACCAAGAGCCAACATCATACTAAATGGACATAAGCTGAAAACTTTCACTTTAAAGTCAGGAACAAGACAAGGATGTCCATTGTCACCACTCCTATTCAACATAGTTCTGGAAGCACTAGCCAGAGCAATCAGACAAGAGAGAGAAATAAAAGGAATAAGGATAGGAAAGGAAGAAATCAAACTATCACTATTTGCAGATGACATGATACTATACATGGAGGACCCCAAAAACTCCACAGGAAAACTCCTGGAATTAATTGACAAATTCAGCAGTATAGCTGGATACAAAGTCAACACCCAAAAATCAATAGCATTCCTATACACGAACAACAAACAGACTGAGAGAGAAATTGAGGAAACTATACCCTTTAAAATAGCAACCAAGAAATTGAAATACTTAGGAATCAATCTAGCAAAGAATGTGAAAGATTTATTCAGTGAAAACTACAGTACTCTGAAAAAGGAGATTGAAGAGAATTTCAATAAATGGAAAAACATACCCTGATCATGCTTAGGAAGAACCAACATTGTGAAAATGGCCATACTACGAAAACTGTTGTACAGATTCAATGCAATTCCCATTAAACTACTATTAGCATACCTCACAGATCTAGAGAAAATATGCCTCAAATTCATCTGGAACCAGAAGAGACCCAGAATAGCAAAAGCAATCTTGGGCAATAAGGACAAGTCAGGTGGAATCACAATCCCTGACCTGAAATTATACTACAAAGCTACTGTAGTAAAATCAACCTGGTACTGGCTAAAATGAAGACCTGAGGATCAATGGAACAGACTGGAAGATGCAACCACAACAAAAAACCCACTCAGCTACCTAATATTTGACAAAGGGGTCAACCAAACCCACTTGAAAAAAGAAGGCCTGTTCAATAAATGGTGCTGGAAAAACTGGCTTGCCTCTTGCCGAAAACTGAAAATAGACCCCAGTCTATCACCATGCACTAAGCTCAGGTCAAAATGGATCACAGACCTCAATATTAAAACAGAAACTCTAAATCTATTGGAAGAGAAAGTAGGTAAAAATCTTGAAGACATAGGAGTAGGCAGAGAGTTCATGAACAAAAATGAAACTGCAAGGGAAACACTTCAAAGAATCAATAATTGGGACCTCATCCTACTGAAAAGTTTTTTTACATCTAAAGAAATCAAAGTAAAGAGAAAACCCACAAATTTGGAAAAAATCCTTGCTGGCTGTCCCTCAGACAAAGGTCTTCTATCTAGAACATACAAAGAATTTAAAAAACATGTACCTGTCCGAATTCAAAGACCCAATCCAGAAATGGGCATCTGAGATGAATACACACTTCTCAAATAAAGAAATACAAATGGCAAATAAATATATGAGAAAATGTTCCACATCCTTAGTCATTTGAGAAATGCAAATAAAAACAACATTGAGATTTCATCTCACCCCAGTAAGACTTGTCAGTATGAAAAAGTCATCCAATAACAGATGCTGGCGAGGCTGTGGAGAAATAGGGACTCTATTACACTGCTGGTGGGAATGCAGACTGGTGCAACCACTGTGGAGAGCCGTTTGGAGATTTCTCAGCAAACTAGGTCTAGAGGTTCCATTCAAACCAGCTATTCCTCTTCTGGGTATTTTCCCAGAAGATCTGAAAA
>PVLD010006063.1:0-56330 GCA_004027595.1 Dinomys branickii | reverse complement strand
CTGATATATGTGTACCCATGTTTATAGCAGTACAATTTGTAATAGCTAAAATGTGGAAGCAACCCAAGTGTCCATCCACAGAAGACTGTATTAAAAAGTTGTGGCATTTTTATGTAATGGAATATTATTCAGCTATAAAGAAAGACAGTTTTGGGGACTTTGTAGGCAAGTGGTCAAAACTGGAGTCCATACTCATAAGTGAAATAAATCAGCGATACATGTGCAGGCAACGTATTGTATCACTGGTGTAAGCACCTGAGGGTGGGAATATAAACTAAGAGACATGAAGGAAATCTGTTCAAAAACAAAGAACAGATGGGACAATGGAAAGGAGAAAAGAAAGAGACAAAAATGTATGTATGTATATATGAGTATACATATATGCAAGAGGGCTAACATGGTTCTACTATTGTATTATATCAGTTAATGCTAAGCAATAATTGATGACGGGTTATTTGTTCAATTTTGTATGTCTGTATGTGTTATCCTGAACACACACTTCGAAGATATCAATATGCAAAGCAGCAACTATTGGTGTTTTTTTTTTTTGTTTTGTCTTCAGTTTTTTGTTTTTTGTCTTTTTCTGTTGTTGAGAGAATTAATTGTCGGACCAATTTTGTATGTCTGTGTCTGTGTTCATATATATACACTTCCAAGATATCAATAGGTAAAGCAACAACCACTGTTGAGTCCATGTCACCTTGTCTGTAAATCAGTTTTGACTGTACTATTTTTTATGCTAATTTGTGTCTGTTTGTTAATATGATTTTGTGCTTTTATTTTTTTAAAAATAAAAAAAAAGGATTGTTTGGGGGCTGGTGATGCAACTTAGGGGTAGAGCATTTGTGTGACTTTTATTTTTTGGAATTGCCAGTTCAGTGTTGAAAAGGAATGCTACAAGTAGACACCACTGTCGTGTTCCTGAGGTAAAATACAGAAGGATAAACACTCAGTATTTTGACATTTAGTATAATGTCATGTTTTGCACTGACAGTTTTTATCAGTTTAAAGAAGTTTCCTGCTATTCCTAGTTTGTTAAATGTTTTTGTCACGAAGTTGTTGATTTGACAGACGCCTTTTCTTTATCTATTGAGACGATCCTGTGCGTTTTGTATTGTGTTCTATTAACATGGTATGTTAAAATGGTTAGTTGTTTATATATTGAACTAATCTTTCATTTCTAAGGATAAAAATAATGAGGTCATGTTGTATAGCATCTTCAATATGTTGCTGAGTTCAGTTTTCTATCCTTTTGTTTAGGATTGTGTGTGTGTATGTGTGTTTAGGGTGTTATTGTGATTTATATCTGAAATGCCTCTCCAAATTTTTATGTTCAGAGCTGTTGTGTGGTTGGTTGGCAGGTGTCTTGGTTGCTTTTTTCTCATTGCTGAGACAAAATATACAGTGCCCAAAATTTAGGAAGGAAAGGTTTATTTAGCTTAGCAGTTTGTGGAGATTTCAGTCCATATGTGACTGGCTCAGAGGCAGAGTTGCACATGGCAGAGGGCAAATATTCATGGCAGCAGAGCACAGCAAAAACAAGAGCAAAAGAGAGGAATGGCAGGGAAGCAGCCTCTTTCCTTCCCTTACATTGTAAACAGCCTACCCCCACCCAGGGGACGTGTAGCTCTCACACAGTGTCCATGCCCTCCTCTTCCACAGGCTCAGATGTGTACAAAGTAAGCACCCTGCTTCCTGCTGAGTCACTCAGCCAAACCTCTGAACTTCCCAAGTTGACACAATGTATCAACCATAGCAGTAGGTGATTGGAAGGATGTATTCTTATCTGGTTCTTTTTCCTCTGTTTCCTGGCTACAATGCAGTGAAGTTTCCCTCTGTCATGCCCTTTTACTCTGCTGTTTCTGCATTGGAACCAACCAATCTTAAGCTGAAATGTGATGCAAAATAACCCCCTTTCTTTAAATTTTGTCCAGACATTTTGTCTCAGTGGCTGGAAGTATCTACAACAGATATTGGTACCAGAGAAGTGTGGTCATTGCTGTGACTCTACATGACCATGTGGTTTAGAGCCTTTGGAACTGGTTTGCAGGAGGTGTTTGGAAAGCGTTGGCGATGCCAGCTGTGAAAGCCCAAGAACAGTGGTGGTAAATCTGTGTCATTGTGTCTTTCTTTTAAGACAAAGGATATGAATGTATGAGGTGTATTTTTCTAAACTAAAACCTTAGTATTCAGATTTAATTGCAGTGTTGGCATTTAGTGATAAATAAGTGGGTACTGAGTTGAGGTTCAGCACCCACTCTCTAAAAAGTTCACTGTCACTGAGCTAGAACACTATAAACTGAGATTGACAGAGAAAACCAGATTGCTGGAAGGGACATGGATAGTAAAGTCAAGACTCAGGAGCTGTCAACTGAAAATAAGAATTCCACTAGCAACTGGAATAGAGGCCATGTGTGTTTCAATATGACCTAAGACAAATCTCATTTTGCCCATGTTCCAATGCTTTGTGGAATATTAACTTTAAGGGCAGTGAATGAATGAATCTGGCAGAGGAAATATCAAAGCATCAGAACATTCATACTGTAGCATGAATACTACTTGATGCTTTAGCCAGATTAGGCTGGGGATATAGCTCAACAGCACAGTGTCTGCCTGGCAAGTGTGAGGTTGTGATTTCGATTCCCAGTTCCAAAACAGTGGGAATAAGGAGTAAGGAACAGAGCTCAATGATTTGAAAATTTTGCAGTTGTAACAGAGTAGAGGCACATACAGAGTTGTGGCCAAGATGACATTGCTTGTGGAAAAGATTAACATTAGAAAGAAATACAGTGACAAAAAAGATGGCTTCATGGCTGTATGAGAAGACAGCCCATGGGCCTCCTGCTCAATCCCACCGAGGAAGTTGATATCCTGGGGTTAATTTCACTTTCTCAGACATGTAGACACTTAGAGGCCCCTGTAGCCATGACTAAAGGGGACTCAGCTACTGCTTGAACAGGCAGCAGACTTTGAAGTCATCCACATGGTGCTAGTTTCATGGGCATGCAGAATGCAAGAGTTGTGGAGTGATGGATGCTTCCACGCATATTATAGAAGAGGGCCTGGGAGCTAGGCAGTTTGCCCCCTATAGGGCGATACAGACAGCTGTGAGAGTGGAGTCCCTAAGAAGTCAGACATGCCAGGAACATGTAGCATATGCTAAGGGTAACCACAGACAAGTGAGTGAAACTAGCCTGAGAGGGGTCTTATGAGCTGTAACCAGCAAGGTCCAGAGGGTGGTGCTTTCCAAGCCCTTTGGATTTCACATTTCACCACAGCCTTTCACAGGTACTAGATACGAAGCTATGAGATTTTACATTTGCCCTGCTAGATTTTGTTCTTCTTTTGCTTCATTTAATATCTATCCCCAATTATTCCTTTTTTTGGAATAGGAATATTTATATTATACCATCGTATGCTGGAAGTATATAACTTTAGTTTTGCTTTTGACAGTGGCTCACAGCTGAGCGTTTGCTTTGAGTCTCAGAGGAAACTGCACTTGAACCTCACAGGAATGCTGGAACTGTGAAGACAAAGGCAACACTTAGAGATGGACTATACACATTTTGCATAGTGAGATAGATATAAAATTTCTGGAGACTGGAATGTTATTATTCAGTTCTAAATTAATTTCCTAAAGTCTTATGTTTAGTGATCGGTCCTGGACAAAATGTCTGGGAATTGTAAGGGCCTTTTAAAATCAGCATCTTTGCCCTTTTCTGTTTCTTGGCTAATAGGCTGTGAATGGTTTCCCTCTGTCTCGTCTTTCCATCATGCTATTTTTGTCTTATGTTTAGTGGGCCCTGGACTGAGAGCATAAGCCAAAATAAACCTCTTTCTTAGTGTTTGATATTTTGTACCAGTGATGAGAAATGGACTACTACAGTGGGTCTTCATTTTTCAGGCACATTTTTAAAAAGTTTCTTGTGATTATACTTGATTTTATGATAAAGATAGTCATTGGATGATTTGGTAAATGTTCCCTCTTTTGTACTTTGGAAGATTTTGTGAAGGATTGGTTATGAGTCTACCTTAAACATCCAGCAGATTTCACCAGTAAAGCCATCTGGGCCTGGATTTTTCCTTGTGAGAAATTTTAGATCACTAACTTAATGTCTTCACTTGTTATACATCTATTTGGAGTTTTTATTTCTTCTTAAGTCAACTTTGTACTTCTTTCTTCCTAATAATTTCCCTATTTTATCTAGGCTATGTAGTTTGTCTGCACGCCATTGCTCATAATATTTGTAACTTTATATTTCTGTAAGATTGGTAGTAACGCCATGTGCTTCATTTTATTTTTATTTTCCCCATTTGTTCTTTTCTCTTGTCAGTCTAGACAATAGCTGGTCAGTTTTGTTGTTCATTTTAAAGGGCCAACTTTTGGCTTCATAAGATATTTCTCCATTGTTTGTATCTTCTGCATTTCATTTATTTATACATTTACTTTTTACACATGCTTCAGTTATAGATTGTTCCTCCATTTCTAGTTTTTTGAGTGGAATTTTAGGCTGTTGCTTTTTTTCAAAACAGTCATTTTAGCTATAAATTTCTCTGGTAAATATTGCATTGCTGAATTCTGTAGTTTTGGTATACTGTAATTTTGTCTCCTTTCATTCAAAGTATTTTTAAACCTTCTCTAGCGATTTTTCATAACTCACTAATTATTTAGTGGTATATAATTTAACTCCCATACAGTTGTAAATGTTATAAATTTTATTTTCTTATTGATTTCAAATGCAACCCATTGAAGTAAAAGAAAACACTACAAAATTGCATTGCTTGCTAATTTACTGAAAGTCATTTTATGACCTAGTATTTTATGGACTATCTAATATACTCCATATGCTCTTGAGCAGAAAGTGTATTCTGCTGATATTGATTAGGTATTTGTCTTTGTATACTTTTTATTTCCTTTAGTAATTGTTTTATGGATTACTATATACATGGCAACTCTTTTACAATGTATTTAGCATTATTATTGTAACATTTCACAGAAAGTAGAAATCTTGCCAAAATAGCCTTCTTTATCTCTCCAGGCTGAAATGTATGCTGTGTGATTTTTTATTGCATTGACATAGCTTCAGGATTGCAGAAAACTATGTTTTAAATTTTGCTTTAAATAAATATATGTATTTCAACGTATTTAAGAGGATAAATATCTTTTAAACTGAGTGAAATACTTAAGTTTTCTGTTATTCCTTTTTTTTAAGACCCAGGATTACTTTTTTATCTTTTCCTTATAGCATAAATAACTTCCTTTAGGTTTTCTTGTAGAGCTCCTCTGTTAACGACTTTTCTTAATTTTTTTCAGCTGAGAATATATATGCTTAGCCTGCATTCCTGGGGAATGTATGTATTATACAGAGCATTCTGTATTGACAGTTATTTACTTTAATCCAAGACTTGAAAACTTCTTCTATTTTTTCTTTTTTTTGGCGGTACTGGGGATCAAACTCAGGACCCTGCGCTTGCTAGGCAGGTGCTTATTCCACTGAGCTATATCCCCAGCCCCTGAAAACTTCTTCTACTTCTGGTCTCCATAACTGTTGCACATTACACCTCATTACAAACAATGAATAAGCAAGTCATATACTGGGAAAAAATCTTTCACACTGATTACTGAAAATAGTTCAGTTTATATAACCTTTCTCAGGTTGTATAAAATTTATTAAGTCAGCAATAAAAATAAAAATAAAATAAAATTTGGGAAAAATTTTAACACATTCTTTACACATGCACTGTTCAAATAATAAATGAATGAAGGCATTCAACATTATTTGTGAAGTGAAAATTAAAACCAAATGAGATACCATTTCACGGTACAATTGCTGGCTGACAAAATGAAATATTGGTAAGAATGTGGAAAATAACTTTCATACTTATAAAAAGAACTATAAAATTGTACACCCACTGTGGAAAACTGTTAGTTTCTTTTATTTTTTATTTTTTTATTTTAAAAATATAAAAAAACAAAAAGATATTAACAAACAGACACAAAGTAGCATAAGAATAGTACAATCGAATCTGAGTTACAGATAAGATGACAGGGAATCAACAGTGGTTGTTGCATTACATATTGATAACTTCTAAGTGTATATTCAGGAAAATAGGTATAGACATGCAAAACTGATCAGACAATTAATCATCAACTATTCCTTACAATAAAGAGACCTAAGTCAATAGTACAACTTCTTTTTACAGTGTGAAAGCAAAAAGAACCACATCAACTACAACAGAAAAAGAAAGAGAAAAAAATAAAAAAATAAACGAAAAGCATTAACAAAGAGAAACAAAGTAGCTCAATAAACTTATAATCATAATTGAATTATAGACAAAGCAACAGAAAACTAACAATAGTTGTTGCATCTCATATTGATATCTTCAAAATGTATGGTCCGGAGAACACATATAGACATACAAGATTGATCAAACAATCAGTCATCAACTATTCCTTACCATTCAATGACATAAGTCAATAGCAGAACCATGTTAGCCATCCTGCACATATGTATATACATAGATACTTACATACATACATACATAAATTTTTGCCTCATTCTTTTCTCCTTTCCCTCGTCCCATCTGTTCTTTACTTTTGAACAGATTTCTTTCATGTCTCTTAGTTTATGTTCAAACCCTCAGGTTCTTACACCAGTGACACAATTCGTTGCCTGCATATGTACCTCTGATTTCTTTCACTTATGAGTATGGTGTCTAATTGTGACCATTTGCCTACAAAGGCCCCAAATCTGTCCCTCTTTATAGCTGAATAATATTCCATTGTATAAAAATGCCACAGTTTTTTAATCCAGTCTTCTGTGGATGGACATTTGGGTTGCTTCCACAATTTAGCTATTACAAATTCTGCTGCTATAAACATGGGTGCACCTATATCAGAGTGGTATGATGCTTTCAAATCTTCTGGGAAAATACCCAGAAGGTGAATACCTGGTTTGAATGGAACCTCTAGACCTAGTTTGCTGAGAAATCTCCAAACTGCTCTCCACAGTGCTTGCACCAGTCTACATTCCCACCAGCAGTGTAATAGAGTCCCTATTTCTCCACAGCCCCGCCAGCATTTGTTATTGGACGATTTTTTCATACTGGCCATTCTTACTGGGGTGAGATGGAATCTCAGTGTTTTTTTTTTTTTTTTTCATTTCTCAAATGACTAAGGATGTGGAACATTTTGTCATATATTTATTTGCCATTTGTATTTCTTTATCTGAGAAGTGTGTATTCATCTCAGATGCCCATTTCTGGATTGGGTCTTTGAATTTGGATAGGTACTTATTTTTTAATTCTTTGTATGTTCTAGATAAAAGACCTATGTCTGAGGGACAGCTAGCTAGGATGTTTTCCCAATTTGTGGGTTTTCTTTTTATTTTGCTGGTGATTTCTTTAGATGTACAAAAACTTTTCAGTAGGATGAGGTCCCAGTTATTGATTCTTTGAAGTGTTTCCCTTGCAGTTTCATTTTTGTTCGTGAGCTCTCTGCCTACTCCTATGTCTTCAAGATTTTTACTTACTTTCTCTTCCAATAGAGTTAGAGTTTCTGTTTTAATATTGAGGTCTGTGATCCATTTTGACCTGAGTTTGGTGCATGGTAATAGACTTTGGTCTGTGTTCAGTTTTCGGCAAGAGGCAAGCCAGTTTTTCCAGCACCATTTATTAAACAGGCCTTCTTTTTTCCAGTGGGTTTGGTTGACCCTTTTGTCAAATATTAGGTAGCTGAGTGTGTTTTTCGTTGTGGTTGCATCTTTCAGTCTGTTCCATTGATCCTCTGGGCTGCTTTTTAGCCAGTACCAGGTTGATTTTATTACAGTAGCTTTGTAGTATAATTTCAGGTCAGGGATTGTGATTCCACCTGACTTGTCCTTATTGCCCACGATTGCTTTTGCTATTCTGGGTCTCTTCTCATTCCAGATGAGTTTAATGCATATTTTCTCTAGATCTGTGAGGTATGCTAATGGTAGTTTAATGGGAATTGCATTGAATCTGTACAACGGTTTTGGTAGTATGGCCATTTTCACAATGTTGGTTCTTCTAACCATGAGCAGGGTATGTTTTCCATTTATTGAAATCCTCTTTGATCTCTTTTTTCAGACTACTATAGTTTTCACTGAATAAATCTTTCCATTCTTTGTTAGATTGATTCCTAAGTATTTCAATTTCTTGGATGCTATTGTAAAAGGTATGGTTTCCTCAATTTCTCTCTCAGTCTGTTTGTTGTTCTTGTATAGGAATGCTATTGATTTTTGAGTGTTGACTTTGTATCCAGCTACGCTGCTGAATTTGTCAATTAATTCCAGGAGTTTTCTTGTGGAGTTTTTGGGGTCCTCCATGTATAGTATCATGTCATCTGTAAATAGTGATAGTTTAACTTCTTCCTTTCCTATCCTTATTCCTTTCATTTCTCTCTCTTGTCTAATTGCTCTGGCTAATGCTTCCAGAACTAAGTTGAATAGCAGTGGTGACAACGGACATCCTTGTCTTGTTCCTGACTTTAAAGTGAAAGTTTTCAGTTTTTGTCCATTTAGTATGATGTTGGCTGTTGGTTTGTCATTGATGGCTTTGATCAGATTGAGGTAGAGGCCATCTATTCCTATTTTTTCTAAGGTTTTTAATATGAATGTATGTTGGACTTTGTTGAAAGCCTTTTCTGCATCTGTTGAGATGATCATGTGGCTTTTGTCTTTGGCTGTATTGATATGATGTATTACATTAATTGATTTGCAAATATTGAACCATCCCTGCATTTCAGGAATAAATCCTATCTGGTCATGGTGTATAATTTTCCTTATGATTTGCTGTATTCTATTTGCAAGTATTTTGTTGAGTATCATTGCATCTATGTTCATTAGAGAGATTGGCCTATAGTTCTCTTTCTTGGTTGGGTCCTTCTCTGTTATTGGTATCAGTATGATGCTTGCCTCCTGAAAGGTGTTAGGGAGAGTTGCTTCCTTTTCAATTTCACTGAAGAGTTTGAGGAGTATTGGCATTAGATCTTCTCTGAATATTTTGTAGAATTCTGCTGTGAATCCATCAGGGCTTGGGCTTTTCTTAGTTGGTAAGTTTTTTATGACATCTTCAATCTCGTTAATTGATATTGGGTTGTTCAGGATTTTTGAGTCTTCCTGACTGAATTTTGGTAATTTGTACCTTTCCAGGAATCTGTCCAGTTCTTCTGAATTTTCTATCTTATGTGAGTAAAGATTTTCAAAGTAAGTATTAATGATCTCTTGGATTTCTGTGGGATCTGTGGTGATTTCATCCTCTTCATTCCTTATTGCATGAATTTGAGTTCTTTCCCTTCTTTTTTTGATAAGGTTGGCTAGGGGTTTATCAATTTTATTTATTCTTTCGAAGAACCAACTCTGATTCACTTATTTTTTGTAGAGTTTTCTTCATCTCAATTGCATTAATTTCTGCCCTGAGTTTTAGAATCTCCTCTGTTCTTTGGGCTTTTGGTTTGGCTTGTTGCGCTTTTTCTAAGAGTTCGAGGTGTAGCATTAGGCTATTTATTTGTTGTCTCTCTGTTTTCTTTATATATGAGTTCATTGCTATAATTTTCCCTCTGAGGACTGCTTTCATTGCATCCCACAGATTGCGATAGTTTGTTCTTGCATTTTCATTTATTTGTAGATATTTTTTAATTTCTTCTTTAACTTCTTGTGTGACCCATTGGTTATTCAGGAGGTTGTTGTCTAATTTCCACGTGTTTATGGGGTTTTTGGAGTTGCCTTTGTCATTAATTTCCAATTTCATTGCACTGTGGTCAGATAATATGCATGGGATAACTTCAATTCTTTTGCATTTAGGTAGATATGCTCTATGGGCTAGAATGTGGTCAATTTTAGAGAAAGAACCATGTGCAGCTGAGAAAAATGTGTATTCTGATGTTGTGGGGTGGAACATTCTATATACATCTACTAAGTGCATTTGTTCACACTTTTGGTTCAGGTCAGTTATTTCTTTGCTGAGTTTCTGTCCAGTTGACCTGTCTCTTTGCATCAGGGGCGTGTTTAGGTCCCCCATTAAAATAGTGTTATTAGTTAATTGATTTTTCACGTTTGTTAAGACTTGAGTTGTAAAGTTTGGTGCTCCATGGTTTGGTGCATAAATGTTTAGGATTCTTATCTCTTCCTCTTGCAGCTTTCCCCTAACTAGTATGTAATGGCCTTCTTTATCTCTTTTGATTGTTTTTGGTTTGAAGTTTATCTTGTCTGCAAACATAATAGCTACCCCTGCTTTTCTCTGGGGACCTGTTGCATGGAGAATTGTTTTCCATCCTTGAACTTTCAGGCTGTGGATTTCCTTTCCTGTGTACAGCATATCATTTGATTGTATTCCTTAATCCATTCTGGCAATCTTTTCCTTTTGACTGGTGAATTGAGGCCATTTACATTAATGGTTATAATGATTATATGTTGGCGTATTCTAGTCATGTTATTTACTTCTTATTGTTTTCCTTCTTTTGCTGTCTGTTTACTTACTTGTTCTGTTTAGGGGGTCATTTCTATCTTTGTTCTTGGGATTGTGGTCTCTTTTTTCTCTGTCTAGAATATCTTTTAGTGCTTTTTCCAATACTGTTTTGGCACTCATGAATTTCTTCAGTTGTTCTTTGTCGTGGAGATATTTTATTTCTCCACTGAATTTGAAGGATAGTTTTGCAGGATACATCAGTCTGGGTTGGAAGTTGTTTCGTCTCAGAATCTGTAATACCTCACTCTAAGCTCTTCTTAATTTCTTGGTTTCCGTTGAGAAGTCTGCTGTGATTCTGATGGGCTTTCCTTTATAGGTGATCTGTTTCTTTTCTCTAGCAGCTTTTAAGATTGTGTTCTTTTGCTGGATGTCTGTGATCTTGACTATTATATGTCTGTGTGTGGTTTTCCTTGGGTTATGGCTCGATGGGGTTGTATATGCCTCGATTAACTGTACTTCAGTGTCTTTTACCTTGTTTGAGAAATTTTCTGCTATTATTTCAGTAAATATTCTTTTTACATCATTTGTGTTGTCTCCTTCTGTGTCACTGACTCCTATTACTCGAATATTATTTCGTTTTGCCTCATCTTGTAGCTGTTGGATTGATTTTTCTTGGGTCTTTGATGGTTTTATGAGATCCTTCCTTTCACGCTCATAAGCTGCCATGCTGTCTTCAAGGTCTGAAATTCTCTCTTCGGTTTTATTTAAGTGGTTTTGCAAGCTTTCAATGGAAGTTTTCAATTCCGGGCAATCTCTTTGGACCTGTTTCATTCGTAGTGATTCATTCCTAAATTGCTCTTGTAACGTTTCCATTTGTTTCCTATTTTCTTCTATTCTTTTATCTATTTCTTCTCTATTTGTACGGAACATTTCTTCCATTATAGTTTTCAGTTCATTTTTTGTCTGAGAGATTATTGCAGGTATGTGGCTTATTTCTGCTTTAATCTCTTCTATGGCCTGATGGAGTTGTTTCTTTATTTCGGATGCAATCGTTTCAGAACTTGCAGGTATGTGGCTTCCTAGTTCCCCTTTATCCTCGCATCCAGGTCTTGTTCTGGGTGGTGTTGAGTTCTGAGACTGCGTTTTGTTCTTCTGTCTTCCCATTTTTGGGTATCAGATTCAAAATATTGAGCAATAAATTACCCAGGCAATTCACCATACAAAGGTCTGTTGCAAAGGCTGCTCCAATGACTCCTTCTCTTTGGGAGAATGTCCCTTAAGCTTTCTGCTGAAAGTTCTGCTCAATAGGCTGCTCATGTGCTGTTTTGCGAACCGAGCTACTCCCTACCCAGAGACCTGGCTGGGGCGCATAAACAGCTCGCCGCCCCTGGGACCATGCAGGCAGGGGGCCGCTCAGGTGTTCCTCCCTTCGGTGGAGCTCCTCCCCCCCTCAAAAATCCGGTCGGGGCACCCAGCCAGCTCTCCTGTCCCAGGGTCCATGCAGGCAGTAGTGCTGCTCGGTTGTCCCTCGCTGGGTGGAGCTTCTCCCCAACTCAAAAATCCGGTCAGGGTGCCCAATCAACTCACCCATCCCTGGGATCATGCAGGCAGGAATGCCACTCAGGGGTATCTCCCTGGGTCGAGCTTCTTCCCGACTCAGAAATCCGGCTGTGGTGCACACTTAGCTCACCTGTTCCAGAATCTGTGCTAGCAGAAGATCCCCAAAGTGCTAATATTTCGTGCCTCGCCCACGATGCACTGCTCCCTGGCGCTTCTCCACCTCCTCGGCGTTCTTGCAAGAGCCGCCGACCGCAGCCGCCGCAGTGCCCGCTGTCCGGCCGAGGATGGCACCAGCTGTGGGTGCGGGGATCTGAGCGGGACCCTGGTCTGCAGCCCGGATTAGTGAAGTCTGCCCAAGGAGTGCGGTCTCCAAGTCTGCCCCGCTCCACAGCCACCAAAAAGCCAATTTCTGGCCGCAGCCACCTGCTAGCCGCACGGGGTCGGGAGATGGGAGGGTCCGTCCCGCTGCAAGCGCCCTCGGGGGTACGTAGACTCCGCCGAGTTGCCGCCCACGTGCTGCGCCGAGCACCTCAGGCACCCAGCTCTCAGGGCCCGCCCACTCCTCGCCACCACAAATTGAGCCGACCCATTAATGCTCAGGCAGCACAGAGCAACACTTTCAGCTGGAATTTCAGAGCCGCGGACCCGGCACCCACACACGAAAGATCTGTCTCTGGGAGGATTTCCCTCTGCCACTCACCTGGTCGCCATCTTCCTGGAAGTCTTGTTAATTTCTTTTAAAGTTAAATATACATTTGACCTATGACCATTCAACTGCACAGATAGTACTTCTCTGATGGAAATGCAGATATGCTTACATATAGATCTTAGGTTAAGTAGAGTTATAGCTTTGTTGATAAAGCCACAAACTGAAAACCAAACAAATATTTATCAGGAGGAAGTGACTTATCAAATCACTATTAATAATGGAATGGAAAATTATTCAACTATTGATAACAATATTCCAAAAAACATAATTCTGTGAGTTCTCTTCAAACATAAAGGAGAGTTTATAATTATATTTGTATTAGGTTCAGGTTATGGTAAAAATTGATAAATGTTAATAGGCTTTAGAAATCCTATTGTCTCTGTGAAGTGACCTAAAGTGGGAGAGATTTTAAAAATAGTATGGGTTACATACTTCTTATTTTATTTAAATTTCACTTCAAATTTAAACAGCAAATGAAAGGCACAAAAAATAATCAGAAACTTAGTAAAAAAAAAAAAAAAGAGAAAGGGTGATGAGATTTAATTTAATAATATCTGAGGTCAAACTGAAGGAAGATTTATTCTGGAATAAACTTTTCATTTAGAAATCCAAACATATCTACCTGAGGTACTTCAGACAAGTATGTTGTAACAGGTTTGTTTCCTCAGATAGTGGTGTGCCCAAGTTCCCCTAACGAAACCCAGTCCAGACAGGTACCATTGTTCCCACAAAGTCCCGCCGTTTCAGCTGGAAAAGCACTACCACTTTTGACTTAGAAGTACAAGGAAGACAAGGTAAAGTATTAGAAAAAGTTTATTTACAACCTGCTAAGCTTTTTATTAGTACAAATCTTGTTGAATGTGCTCAGTAAGGATCGAATGTAGATATGAAAAAATGGATGTATTTATTAAAGAAAGACAAATCTAAATACAATTGCTTCCAAATTAAAGTTTTATCATTCAGAATCCAAACTGTTAGATTAGCACCTAGCAATCATTTATTTAATATATTTTATTAGATAGATATTTATGTGAAAGCAATATATGTGATATATATTATTTATATGATATTAGTTTTAGGATATATAAAACTTTTCTATGGTGTTATGAAAATCAGGATCATATTTAAATTTTAAGAATTATTACAGTAGAAGACCCATTACCATTAATCTTCTCAAAATACTATTTCATTGAACACATTTATTCCATCGTCCTTAGTAATTTCTGAAGCATTTCTCAAAGTCCTCTTTTGTGTCTTTTTACAGCTGCTTTGATGTATGTATTTAATTCCAAAGATTTACTTTCTCTGGTTATTTTGACTTTATGAAATTTCCAGAAGTCATGGTGTCAATCTAGTGAATAAGGTGGGTGAGGACACATTGTAATGTTTTTATAACCCTGTCTTTCCACTAGATGGTACTTTGCAGAACTGACCATACTGTTGATCACATGTGGTAGACACTTATGAAAGGTAACTTTTGCAGAGAAATGCTAGAGATGTTGGTCACATGTGTAGGGGCAAGCAAGGCTACAAGCTACTTGCCTGAGATAATACCAGTCATTAGTCGCTAGGCAACCTGGTGTCCCGTGATATTAACTTTGTCAAAATAAAAACCACTGTCCAGTTCCTTTTCCTCTCATCAGAAAAGAAAGGCTCCACTTGACACCAGATTTTTCTCTTGTCTTTGTTTCTTCATCCCTTCACTGTGTTTTCTTGAGGAACATTAAGAGCTGGGCAGGGTGCAGCAGATTTCCAGAATTTCCTAAAAAGTGACAGGAATGATGGGATGTGTTCAAAGCAAGAAAAAGCATTTTGAGCCTTATTAATTTCAATGTGCCTTTCTCTTTAATACATTTTGAAATTTAAATACTCATTCTGTTTTGATCATACCTTATATATAAAAGCCAGCTTACAGTTATATATGTTCAAAGAGAATGAATGTGGATTAATATAACAAAGGTAGTGTAGAGACTTCTACGTACATTATCTTCATAAATTACATTTCTTTCCTCCTGCTTTATGTTTTAATCATTTTCAACCTCTTGTTTTGTATTTCTATCTACACTAGTCACACCACGAGGATAGTTTTCTTGACAGTCACCAGTAGCATTCATTTGGCTCTGTATAATAGGTACTTTTTTCTGCTGGTTATGACAATTTCTCTTTTAAAATATCTTGTGTTTTTTGGCTTCCTTTATTCTAGTGCCTCATTGCTTTTTCCCACTATTCAAGAATGCCTTTTCTAATTCCTTCTTGGGCACATCTGCCTCCATCTAATCTTTAATATTGATGTTGTTCAAACCTAGATCCTAAACGCTATGTTGTTCTCATTCTATGGTCTCTCCTAGAGAAACACTAGCCTTCTACTGTTTCCCAAATTCATATTTCTTTTTAGATTTTCCCCTGAGGACCAGATAAGCCTGTCTAACTTCCTGCATAAATTATCTTACAGATGTCTTACTCTCAGGACTTTCACAGCTTTGCTCATAAACTTTTTGGTAGCAGCAGCTCAACCTACTCTTTCTTTCAATTACTGTCACAGCTATCTACGCCTTCTGAGACTTCTCTCTTGCTTCACAGTCTCTACCTTACAGATTTCTTTGACCCCACTGGGCCCATGACATTGTCCTCTCTTCCTGTAGGATTGCAGGGCCTCATGGTGACCTTTAACTGGTTCTCAGTCTACGTCCTATATGACATGATCTTCTCCAAAACCAATTTGATATTGCCACTCTCTTGTCTGATGTATTTCTCCTTTTGCTCTCTTTATTTGGTACGCAAGTTAGTTCTATATTAATTTGTACTTATTGACATATTAAAAGCTCAAGAAAAGGCTAAAAATACCCTTATAACTTTCCAATCTAGTCCCCTTCCATTCAATCACTTATGGAATATACCACTGATTTCATCCATCTTATCACAAATACTTTAGAATAACTAATTTTGAAATTACTTTTTATGTCCTTCTCCTGAGTTAGAATTACAGTTTAATGAAGAGAGTAGTAAGGTCTTTTTTCTTCTACTCTATTTCCTACTTTTTGGTCCAGTCATTGGGATAGGGTATGTGTTAGTACATGCTTTTTAATTATTTTGCTGTTTCCTTTGATTAACACCTTTCTCTACTCTTTTCCCCAATTCCTTTCACTTGGCCAATCCTTCTGTTCTTTTATGAATGATCTCAGGTAGCACTCATTGAGAAAGCCTGTCCTGTTGTCCTGATGTCACCAGACGCCTACCTCTGTGCTCCTTTGGACCTCTATTTATTTTCATTTTATAGAAATTATTGCATAATATAATTTTGTTTTTCTGGGTACCTATATTCCTTACCTATGAAATCACTAAGGAGATCAACTCTGTCTCTTTGTACATATTCCTAGGGACTGGCCCATAATAAGAACTCAGTGAATATTTATAAAATGAATATATGAGTTAATTTATTGGCATGATGTTATTTCATTTTATAGGTAAACAGACTCAAGGACCTTAGATGATTTTCCCACTATCTGTCATTAGAATTTAATATCTTTTCACTTTCTACCTACCTCATTCCTTCTTTGTGACCCAGACAGTGAGCTTCTAAGAAATCCCTAAGTTTCCTGGCTCCCAGAATCTTCCCTATCTGACCTCGTCTTGGATGGTCACAGAAAATGAAATTAACAGGCTCAAGTTTCCCTTACCTACTTTCTTTCACCTTTTCTCACTTTGGGTAGAAATTCTAGTACTATTTTGGGGACTAAAAGTAGGATGTAAAAGGAACAGAGTAAAAAATAGTCTTGCATAATGTGCTGATGGAAGAGCAAGCCTGGCATAATTGAGAACAGCCTGAGTTTTTAACATGCTTCAAGTCTCCATGAATCAGGAGGCATTTGCACTTGCATAAGTGAAATGTCAGGAAATGATTTTGAAAAGCCCCATTTGAGGGCGAAATGTTTCTGCATCTGAAATCCATTTAACTGAGCAAACTACAGTAGTCATAAAGGGTAAGAGGTTTTCATTTCCATAATTTGATCAATTTTTTTAAAGGAATAGAAAAATCCAAGCTTATAAATTTTGACACACATACAGCACAGCAGGAAATATATTTTAAATAATAGTTCTAACTGGCCTGACCAAGAAATTGACAAATATGTGTGAGGTCTCACATAAAATCTTGTCCAATCACTAGGCTGGATAATTCTAACAACCTTGCAATTATGGATGTCACATGAAATTCAAACACTGAGGTAAACCCCTTTTGCTTTTGGGATTCATGAAAACAGCAAAAAGAATCCAGTTCAGTCATTGAACTAATTCAACAAATGGTTACTGAGCATCTTCCATATGCTCAGGAATTTTTCTAAAACTGCATAAACAACAAACAAATCATACAAAAATCTTTTATGGAATGAGCATTCTAATAGAGAAAATCTGATTGTGAAGAAGTAATGAAGAGATAAAAAAATTTGACATCTGTAAGGAAGAACAAAACAAAGCAGGGAGTTGTAATATAAAGCTTTTTAATGGCAAATAGACTGAATACATGAAGTAACATGATCTGAAAACATGGTGGCAGCACCAAATATCACAGAGACATTTGAGCAAAGAATGGAAAGATGTGAGGCAATGAAAAGTACACTGTATGAAATACGAAGTGCACAAATTGGAGAAGACTTCAAAATAACAGGCTGATACATTCCAAATCTCAAAGTCTTAGAAAGCCTGAGAAAGTTGCAGAATGGTAATGAATAAGGAGATGTGGCAGCTAAATTCAGTGTGGTCACCTAGACTGGATCCTTAATAACCAGAAAGGGCTTTAGTGAGTAAGCTGGTGACATTCAAAAAATCTGCAGTTCTTGTGTAATAGTATATCGATAGTAATACAGTATATTAGTTTTGACCATAGTATCAAGGTTTTATAAGATATTAATATTAAGTGAAGCTAGTTTAAGGGTATATGGGGACATAATACTATTTTTGTAATATTTCTTTAAGTCTACAATTATCTAAGAACAAGAAGCAAAATTAATTACATATTGGGGAAGTGACTTCTAAAGAGAGAGAATAGCTAATGCCAAGATCTGTAGTCCAAAAGGCTCAAGGACAAGTGAGGGGCAGATATCACAGAATGTCTCTCTCCCTTGTAAGCAATTTGGCTTACAGGGGCCACTGTGGGTTGCCCTTGTAGGCCACTTACACTCTTACTCTGGTCCACTGTCTGTTTCTCTACAAACCTGTCTAACACACCTATTGCCATGGTGGGTACATTGTGCCAATTTGAGAAGTTTAAAAGCTTAACTAAGTGACTCTGCAGTTCTACATCCTGTGTAGAAGACCCACCCTAGGGCGGGTAGTCTGGTTGTGATATAAGGGAGGAAAAGAGACTTGTTCTTCCCCTTTGCTCTTGTTAATTTGCTGCCTTTCTCAGCCACACCACCATGCTTTGGAGCCAGCTGATTTTCAACAGAAACCTCCACAAACTGTAAGCTAAATATACCTTTCCTTCCTCCATTTTGGGTGTTGGGTATTTTGTCTTGGCAGTGAGAGAAAAGTAACTAATACACCCATCTACTCTTAAAAAAAATCCTATCTCTGCCTGACTGGCTTTTCCCACTGTCTTCTGCTTAGCATATTACACAGTTTGTGACCCGGAGATAATAAGTGTTTTTATTTTAAAGAGAAAAGAACAAAAAGAGAATAAAAAAGACATAAAACAACACAAAAACAATAAAAACTATACAGAATTTCAAAACAAGACGGTAGGACATCAACAATGATTGTTGTATTACATATTGTTATCTTCAAAGTACTTGCTCAGATAACCAGACATAGGCATGTCAGTTGATCAAACATGAAACATCCACTGTTCCTTTCAATAAACCAACAGAAATTAGTAGTACAATTACTTTAGCTATTGTGTGTGTGTATATATATTTTTTTCCTTTTCTTCTTTTTTTCTTTCTTTTCCCCTTTCCCTCATCCCCATTCCTTCCTTTGAGTAGTTTCTTTCCCTTTCACAATATCTACTGTACCTTTCAGATTTTATTTACTCTTTCAGGCTCTACACTAGGGAGAGAATACAGTGTTAACTGTTTCTTGCTGAAACTAGTAGTCATAGATCCAGTCCTCCCCCAGGTGTTCTGTGTGACAGAAAGGTCTGATTAGAAAGGAGCTCATATATGTGGGTTCCCACATTCCTGTCTAGAGAAGATCAAGCTAGCACCTCCATACCTGCATAAACATAATCTGACTTGACAGTGGAACTCACCAACAACCACGCGGACTTGCTTTCCTGAAAAGATAAATTTGGTAACAGAGACACTGCTGGCAAAATTGGTGCACAAAAGACACTGCTGAGTTGGATAGTGATAAAACAGAAGACTCACAACCAAGCCTTCTATGGCAGAAGTTAGTAAGTATTATAGAAAGGACTATATAGTAAATATGTTAGGATTTATTGGCCACATATTGTTTTCCTTCTGATCTTTTTTTTTTTTTGTACCAAGAATCAAACCCAGGGTCTTATGCTTGCCAGGTAAGGGCTGTCTCTGAACTACATTCCCTCTCTCTTCTTAAAAAACAAAAACAAAAAAATATAGAGTTTTTTGGGTTTTTTTCTATATCCTTTGCTAATTTTTACAAAACTTTACAAATATAAAACCTATTCTTAGCTTGAAGCCCATGAAGACTAGCATGGCCCAGATTTGGCCCTGAGGCTGTACCTTGAGGACTCTTGTTCCAGATGAGAGTTCTTTGTGGCTATGAAATTATCTGCATAAGCACAACAGCAAAGAGGTGGTGCTTCCTCTCAACATTCAAATGAAACTCAAAGTTTCAGATCAACTCTATCTTCAGCTGACTGGAGTTTGGGTTGTAGTATGTGGCTTTCCTTTCTAAATTCACCCTGCCTTACTGGTTTCCAAAGAAGTACCTTAGTGATTAACTAGGTAAGAATCACTCCCATTGTAACCTTTAGAATTATTCCATAAATTTACTGCTGGGGTCTCCCATTCTATGTAGTTCATTTTCCTTTCTCCCTCTTTCTTTCCTCCTTCCATAATACTTCTTCTTTTTTAAACTCAAAACAGTTTGACATTTCTTTGTGAAAGAGAAAGCACTGTGTAAGAGAGGAGCAATCCCCTTAGCTGACTAGATTAGAGAAAAGCAAATGTAGGTCAAGTGAGTGGAAGTTCAAATCAAGCCCATCTAGCTCCTAATGCAGACCATACTTCCTTTATGATTGTAACAGTTCACTTAACATCCCCTGAGGTTTAATCTCCACATCCTTTTGGAGATGATTGTTCACATTTTCCAGCCTCAATACAATGATTAGGAAAGCCAATGCTTGTAAAACTTACAAGAGGCTTAACACAAAGTGTTTCCATATTGCTTTAGTGACTTGATGGTGCCAGAAAATGTGACCTCCCCAGCTTAAAATTATAGCACACATATTTTATGTTCATAGGCAAAGCACAGCACACAAAAGCTGAGGCCAAGTGATTTGAAACTCCCCAAAGCATCATCACTCACACATCTATTTTCTCGCAATTTGTGTAGGTCTGCTTCTGTCAGGATTAGAGGAATATACTTTTCTGTTGCCTGTTTAAGGGGCAGGAGTAGAAACCTACACTTTCAGCCTCCTTTCTACTCTTTTACACTATATCTATAAAAGATCTCTGGATGAAAGCATCAGGACCTTTGAAGGCCCTGGATAAACATGGACAGCCTAATAATAGCAGAAACTTTTGAACACGAAAGCTATTGTCAACTCTGTTGAACTTGTCTTTTGTATAAATCTATGGGCTTCATTACTTTCCATTCTTATGAAGATAACAAAGTCCTGCATTCTATGGCTTTAAATATCTGTGTGAAAAATCTGAATGATGTACAGCAGTCATCATTCTTAACCTGGAGGTCTACTCGAAGAACTCAGTCTGTGTAGGACACTATGCTGATCAAAAGGAGGTACAGATGAAAGGGATGAGGGTGGCTGACTCCTAAAATATAGAAGGGTTTGCTGCAGCGGGAGAGAAAGAATGAGGCACTTGGGATCGAGTGCAGCTTCACATTGTAATTCAGGGAAGTCTTCAGCTCATTAAAAATTACACTGACTGGTAGAGGGATGTTGGAGTATGTGACCTGGGAAGTCTCAAAGAAATGAAATTTCTTGCTCAGACTGGACCCTTTTTACTCAAGGGGTTTTTAGTCATTGCATTTGGACATTGAATGGAGGATTTTCTATTGTCCTGTTTCACTTTAGTCTACACTATGCCCAAGAGCCTCCAAGAAGTGGTAAAGGACCAGTGACCTTAACTAAAGGACCTGTTCCCTGGCAACCGAAGTTGGATGATTTCTATCAGCATCAAAATGACCAAGAAAGTGCCCAGTTGGCTTAAAGATCTAATGTGACACTCCTGATTGCCTGTTTAGTTCTTAAGAGACAAAGGTAATAACATGATCCAGGGGAAGAAGCCCAGAATCAGTGACTGAGTTCATGGTTCAGAAAAGACTTCTAGAGAAGGGTCCTGGGCCAATTTGGAGTTGATCTTCTTCCTTTCTGTGGCTACATTTGCAGGGGATCCCCACCCAATGCAGTATATTTACCCCAGATATATTTGCCATACTCATCAAAAAGCTGGATATATAGGTAGATCAATACTCATTTGAATGATCAGTAGTGCAGCTGAAGGTTAAATACTGCCTTTTTGAACACATATTTTCCTTCCATGGTTACTTTCTCACAACTGTTAAGGAACTTTGGGACTCTTGTTTAATAAAGTTAGCAGACTACCATAGCATAACTCTGGTGTACTAACAGCAACCAGCTACTGTTCTGGTGTAACTGAAGCCCAGGGAAGCAGAATGTCATGAATTCCTGAAACCCTGAAGATAACTGAAGGTTTGGTGTACTATACCTCTGTGATTCCTTCTCAACCTTTCAAGTGGAATTTTATGAAGATAAAGTTAGATCATTTACGTAAAACACTTAATAAAAACTGCATTCAACTAGTCATTTAATAATTGATAACTATTCCTTTTTATGTTTTCAAATTTTTCCATTACCACAAGCATTCCCTGATTTGTAATCCCTAACAAACAAGGTCACCATCTAAGCCGAGGACCAAGATGACTACTCCCCAAAATAATCAGGAATGTCATAAGCAGTGATCCTGTTAAACCTGAACATATGTCTCATTTAAGATATTTCCTTTAAATATGTTAGTATTTTAGTGCCATTTAGGTATGAACAAAACTGTTACATAAAAAATAAAAATGCAGAATGGTAAAGTTTTACAATGCTATAAATGTATGTTGCATGAAAAGAAGATTCTGATAAACTTCATTGGGAAGATATGGGTAGAATTTGTTTTTGGAGGTTAGCACTTTCTTGTTGCCTCTTATACTTCTTATTTAACACTAAGGAGATTTCTTAGTATTTTCTTCTATCCATTTCTTTGTGTTTAATTTCTAATTTGGACCATTAAACCCCTGGACCAAAGGGTCAATCTTAAATACTGCCTTTTGAACACATCATTCTATCTTTTTTATTAGATTCTTTTCATTATTAAGGATCATTTGGACTCATCCTTGAGGCTAGTGTACTACAATGTGATGACTTGGGTTCAGTAGTGACAGCCAGATAACACTGTGGTGTAGCTGTCTTATAAAATCCCAATGGAAAGTTGGCCTTCTTTCAGCTTCTTTTCCCCAAATTTTCTCCTAAAGAATGGGTTAAGTGTTTTTCTTTCCAGCCTTTGTAATACGATCTTTCCAGAAATATGATAATTGTGTGTCTTTTAACATATCTGTGTAATTAACCATGTAAGTTTGTTGGCTAAGGTATTCTTTTGACAATTGGAGTAAAACAGGGGTAAAGCCCCAATCCATGTATATGGTTGAACTGAAACTAAAGACTTCTAATTCATTGTGCTGTACACTATTTCTTTGTTATCTAGAAGTAAAAGAGGATTTTCCTGTTAAAAATTCAAACATGAAGTCCAAAATCCACTGAAAGTTTCACCAAATCCAATCCAAACTGAGAATAAATTTACTACTCCAAGTTAAAAGACAAGAAAAAAAAGTTGTACTAATGTCACCTGTTGGAGCTATGAGGTAATTTCTCATATACAAAACAATCTTTCATATCTAAAAAACTGGTAATCAGTTTGCAATTGGAACTTTGATTTTTCCATTCTCATGATTCCCACAACAACTCCAATCTCAATCTTGGGAGGTCTATGATTGCAGCTCCAAAATACATTGTATTATCAATACACTTCTCCTATTTACTCCACTGCTACCGTGTTAGTCTAAACTACGAATGCTCCTTACCTAAAACATTGCAGTAATCTCTAGCATTTCTTCCTGCCTGCTGGCACAGAATTAATCCTAAATAGATAATCATAGTCTGAGTGAGTAACCTTAATCTGAATAAAGAAATGTTCCATTTCCATCAAAGGATCACCATATTTATCATCACTTAGTCAAAGGCATTAGCTTGCTAGACTTTTCTAAATAATAAATTGTTTTGATGCATTTAGATTCCTTTTTTGAGAATTATCTTTCCACATTATTTGTTTTCAGGAAAAACAATTTTGGGTTTGGAGATTGGGCAGGGTGGGTGGGTAACCGGGGCAGGGACTCTGGCACATGGGAAGACAGGAGTCATTGAAACTGGAGGTGAAGTTGTTGGCCCAGTGTGTTGCCTCTAGTGTGTATGGTTATAGACTGTTACTGGCAGGACTGCACACCTTCCCTGTGGGAGCTTATGGCCTTTATATGAGGCTCAATGTCCAGGATAGCAGCTTCAGGTCTAGATTCAGCTAAGTAAGCACCGCTGAACTTCACATTTCAGGGCACTAGAGTTGGAACTGCAATATATGAATTAGGGGGACATGAATCAGTCTATAACAGTGGGGTTATACGAGTAAATAATATGACCACTCAGAAGTGCTGAACAGAGTTCCTTAGCTTCCTTGGTTATAAATCTTAGCCTTCTTCATTCACTATTTTTCTTTCATGAAAAGACTTTTGATTTTGTTAAGCAGTACAGTTAGGTGTTATTATCTAGCAGAGGGAAGACATCAGCTGTTAGAAGTTAAGTGTGAAGCTCTTAACAAGCAAACTGGGAGAGAGACCTGGACAGGACTAGCTCGGTGGTCAATAATTTGAGACACATTACATCTATTTCCGGGATTCAATTTTATTGTCTTAGAGACACATCCTGTTTTCCTAGCCAGCTTGTATGAAGTATATTTGTGTTCTGCAGACCTAACTCCTTTAATGCATGAAAAATGCCCTTCAGTAACAACTACAGCTAAGTACAGTTCATGCTATATTTCCCAGTGTCACAAGACTGTCTTAGGTCTCTGAAACTTCCCAGACTTCTGGGATGCCAAATCAAAAATAAAAGGATTCAACTTTTGGCAAAGATATATATATACTGATATCTCAAAATTTGATCCTAGTTAACATTTAAGGCATATAATCAAATAACAATAGTGATAGTAGTAATAGCAACCGTTTATAGGAGCATTACACTGTATTAGACATTGTACATAGTGACTTCTGTGCTTCATTTCATCCATTCATCCAACCATAATCACTGAGAGTTTACTCTGCACTGAACTCAATTCTAGTTTCTGAACATACTGCAAAAGACTGAAAAAATTCATTCCACCAAGGAGGTTACGGGTTAGAGGGATAATAATGATATCAAATTCATATAAATATAGAGACAGGTATAAGATATGTTGGCTGATGGAAAGGATTATAGAAAAGCATAAGGTGGGGAAGGTGAGATGAGGGCTACTTCGTTGCTAAAGAAGTTGGAGGAGAGGACTCACTGAGAAAATAACTCTGAGATAAACTCTAATACATAGGAGGTCATGAGCTATGAGGCTGCCTTAGAAGAGAACACCAGGAAGAAGAGAGAAAATTACAAGGATCTGAGGTGCTACTGTGGCTAGTGCACGCCGTCACCAGTACACACATGATGTCCAAAAGAAAGTGAGGAAAGCAAAACCTATAGAGCTGATATCAGGATCAATGGAAATGCACAATTTAGATGGGTATTATGCAACTTATAAGGTGTTATTTTATTTTGTGGTGGTAGAGAGCCAAAGGAGAATGCTGACAGGATTCAACTTGTATTGTAAAAATACACCGTGGTGCTCCATTGAGAGACTTCAGACTTTGGGGACTAACTTCCAAGCTGGGATCTTAGTCACTATGCTGAGCCACCTCCTCCACATGCTTCCATTTTTACAAGGCTCTGTTGTAATGGAAAAATTGCAAGTGGATGAGCAGTGTTCTTTTCGCGGGTGTTTGCAACATTGTCAGCCGCCTCACTCAGGTCTACCTGTTACCATCCTTCCACAGTTGTCAAGTTTGGCCTACAGGAGCATGATCTTTTATTCTATTCTTGTCTTACTGAAGACTCTTTTTATTCCACATTTTAAGTAATGGTAACAAACTACTGAGCATGTCAGAGGAGGAAGATCACCATCCTCAACAGAAATCGGACAATTCTTTAAGAACTAATTGTTCTATCTTTACTTGTACATCTTTTTTTCACATGACAGACAATGGCCAATGGAAAGAAATGAATTATAAAGTTGCTTTATTGACTCTTAATATCACCAGTCACTTCTTACCAGTCAATTTCGGTAGTTATCACTCATCTTCCTAAATTTTCACTGTTTCTGGGGTGACAGGGGGCTCATTTTACCATACATTCTTTCTATGGGGTTTCACTCCACCGAAAGGTTTTAAAAACACAAAGACATGGTAATTCCCAAAGGTACATCTCTGAATTCTACCTGAGCTACAGACTCAGAGAGAAGGTTCTGATCACTTCTGTGAACTTGAATTCCTATGTTAATTTTTGCTTGACATCTCATTTTGCATGTGTAAAGACTATTTGAAACAGGGCATCTAAGAGACTTGATTTCCTTTCTCCAAGTCTACTATTTCTCCACAGTTCCCATACAGGTGTAAAGCACCCCTATGAATCCAATTGCCCCTGATCCATCTTCTGCCTTTATACATAATGTCCAGTTCCTCAGAAAGTCCATTCATTTGTAATTAAGCCTTCAAATTACATCCTGAAATTGAAATTTCAAAGTGTACCTTTCAGGAGACAAGTATTCAACCACTATCTTCAGCCATGGCCACTGCATTAGCCAACCTGACTGCTTTTCCATCTTACAGTCTTTTCCATAAGATATGATTTCCGTTCAGTAACCAGAGCCATCAGCTAAAAATAAATCAGAAAGGCAATAACCATAAAAAGACAGCAATATGCGGGTGAACATGCAAAGCAACAGGAATTCACACATTGCTACGTGAGAATGCCAAATGATGCGGCTACATAGAAAAGCAATTTCTTATTAGTGATCCACATCCAATGACAGTAATTCTATTCTAGGTGTTTACCCCAGTGAAACAAGACCCACATTCATGCAAAAAACTACATTCATGCTGTAGATACCTACAGCAGATTATTTTGTAATTTGTGTGGGGAAAGGCTAGGGAAAATATGAGGAAGAGAGAAACTGTGGTACATCCATTCAGTAGCAATAAAAACTGAACTCAGCAATCAAAAGGAACAAAGTACTGATCGAGTCAACAGCATGGGAAGGTCTCCAGTGCATTGCGTTAAGTAAAAGAAGAAAACGCAAACACAATACATGATTCAATGTATGTGAGAGTCTTAAAATACAAAACTGTAGAAAGAGAGAATAGACTTGGTGTGGACGATGGTACAGGAATATGGAACAATTATTTTGGGTGATGGAATGATTGCAGACTTTTATTGTGGTGATAATTACCCAATTATATGTGTATAAAAATAAAACAAAACTGTACACACTTTTTTTGTTTTTATTTTATTTTTTCAGGATTGGGGATTGAACCTAGGGAGCACTGAGCTATATTTTCTGCTGTTTTTATTTTTTTTTTTTGCGGGGGGAGACAGGGTCTTGTTAAATTGCCAAGGTTTGGTTCCAGCTTGTGATCTCCTTCTTCACCCTTCTGAGTAGCTGAAATTACAGGTGTATACCACCAGAGCCAGCAAAACATTGCACATTTTTTAAAATGGTAAATTGGGAGCCGTTAGTGGACTGTTTGCCTAGCCTGGGTTCAATCGTGGGCAATGAGAGAGAGACAGAGAAAGAGGGGGGGGAGAGGGAGGGAGAGGAAGAGAGAGAGGGAGAGGGAGAGAGGGAGAGAGGGGGGATTTCATTTCATATATGCCATACATTAACATTTAATGAAAATAAAAGGATGACTCTTTTCTTTGCAACTGCGTATCTAAAATACTGCAATGACTTCCCACTGGACAAACTCCAACTGCTGTGGATACAACCTGTCTGCAGTCTACTGTCTAACCTCATCTTGTTCTAAGAAGATTAAGAAGACAGGAAATCAGTCTTTACTTCGTGACATTGAATTTTACTTCTATTGGAAACGTTCTTTCCACATCTTCTCATGACTCACTACTTACCGAATTTGGGTTCTGTGCTTCAGTATTCTCCATGGTCTTTTAAACTGAACACCATCTTTCAATTCTGTTTTCGTTTTTATTTTTCCACAGTACTTCACACGAGTTGATACTGGCTTGCTAACTAAGTGCTTTATCAAGCTGGAATTTAAATTCCACTAGAAAATGGACTTACTCTGTTTTGGTGACTGCAGTTTCTCCAGAACCTTGAAAATCTATCATTGTGTGTCAATACTGAGTTGAAAACACGTTGACTAAATTGATGACTGTGTAGGGTTGGATGATTACACCAGAGTATTTTTCCAGATACCTGTGAATCACTGTTGAACTGGCATGCACTGTCCTTCTGTGGCTGGAATTCTCCCCAGCCTTTTAAAAGAAAAAAAGGAAAAGGAAAAAAAGAGGGGAGAGAGGAAAGAAAAGGGGTGGCCCTGCCCGCCCACTCCGGGTCTGCCTGTCTTTGTGCCCCACAGCAAGGCTAGTTCACCTAACTTACTGCCTGCTGGTTCGCATTGTTGCTGTTGTTTCAGACTTCTCCACACCACTAGTCTCTCCTGTCCACCCGGTGGGCACAGGCCCCGGTCCGACTGTGTCACTGGAGTTCCCGCAGGTTTCCCTCCTTGATCCTGTCAGTGGAGGGGGCCAATGCTGCAGCTCTGCCTGAAAGGCACAAGTAGAAACCCGTTCGGGACTCCCTTAGCGTGCACTACATTTCTGCTTCCCATAGGAGCAACGCAGAAGCAAATTAAGCATGAAACCCTTTTTTACTTACTGCACACGATTGGTGTGATTATTTAGGAATGAAAAGAATGCAAAAATATGTAAAGAATTATTTGGAAAGAACTGTCGTTGGCAGAACTGTAACAGAAGAACACAGTCTTTTTCTATTTATTTTTGTATTTTAAAGAGAATAGGTAAAAGGAAAAAAAAAAGAACAATGGCAAAATACCCACATCACTGATAAAACCAAAACAAAGGAAAAACATCAGAAATGATACAGGGTTTGAAAACAAAATACTGGCCGTGTCTACCTTCTTGTGTACATTGCCGAGATGTAAAACGGGGAGCACAACCAATTTATCGTACGGAACCGTTCAGATGAATAATAAATTATACTAAAAAAATGAAGCGCCATTCCAGTTCTCCCTTTCCTTTTTGACTTCTTTGATTCTATAATTAGGTGTCCCGGATTCATTGATTGTGGTATAATTAGGTGGTAGCTAATAATGATTGTCATGTGCAAACAAGCATAGAGTTAGAAGTTTAAGCTTTGCTGAGATGTGTGTTATTGAGCCTGAGGTACACACAACTGACATGTGTCAGGTAATTCTATTTCAAAATTGCATTTATAACCTCAGTAAGCCAGAACTTTTAAAAATTTAACAAATTCTAAACAAATGAAGAAAGTCAAATTGGAAAATGATATATAATTAAAGTAAAATTGGCATGAGCAAAAGAATAGCCTGTAAGTGGTCAAATTGCATTGCTGGTCAGTAGGTAATGAGTGGGCAAGACGTCTAACAATAAATTCAAATTAGATAGAATACTTCCTCTTTTCTCCAGACTATTCAGTTACTCAGAAACTGTTTTATTTACCAAGGGAGCAAAAGGAAACACCAGCTGATATCAATTAAAAGCTCTCAATGTTCAGTGCAACCCCAATAATTAGATCCTATTGAGGATAAAACCAATAGTTAAACAAGGAAAACTGCCCCCTCCACCCACTCTTGAAAATAAAAAGTGTTGGAGGTAGCTGACTGGCCTTAGCTAAATCTGGGAAAATCCTAAGGACATCAGAGAATGAAAGCAATCCTACTAATAATTATAAAAGACTTCAGTTTTTGAACACCCTGCTTGTTAACACCTAATTAATTGGTAAGAATTTAGATCTCTAGGCATCACCTCTGGATCAAGGGTAGAAAAAGGAGAAAGACTGACTTCATTCCTTCTGATATTCATTTACTTCTCCAGCCAAGGTTGTATTTATTTGTAAATAGGGTTATAATATGATTGATGTCAAATATCTGAGCAAACTCTGAGCATTACAACCAAAATAACTTTTTCAGTGGTGGTTTGAATGTAATATTTGTTGATAATTAGGGCTATATGGGATTCTGAATGCTCCAAGACCCAGCTCTTTCTACCTTATCATTGGACTTTGCAACTCCACCATCTTAGTTAGCATTACCAAAAATATATACGCCTTTAGGTCCAGGTCCAATTCTCTCCTAAGCCAAATCAACCTTGTATCTTATATCCTTGTGCCTGTTTTGACATCCTTCTGAGAGTTATTTTTAAAAAGACCTCTGTGATGTGGCATGCCCTATGGTAATCACTCTATAGGCAATGTCTTCTCTAACCTTCAGACTTTAGAGTAGAGATTACTTAAAGATAGAAAAAGTGACCACCAGGAGGTTGTTATATTTTCAGAAAAATGCAACCAAAGGAAAACAGATACAGAATTTAGATACACTTCTGTCCAAATCTATATCTGCCCCTTGTATCACACTTTCATATGTCAAATTTCAGCTCAGTTAACAAACTAATCAGTAATTAAGGAGCTTTAAGGTCTGGCTTAGGGAAAAATGTTCAAGACCTGGTTCTTTTACTTCATGTAATTCTATCTAATTGTGTTCTTATTCATACACTCACTCACAGTTAAGAAGAACTCTTCAGTCAACTTTTAATCCACAAAACCTATCATGTTGGTTGCTAATAGAGTTGCACTTGCTTTAGCTGTGCATATAGGGTCCCAATCTTTCTCTTTCTTTGTGAGACACATTGGTGAATTAGAACACAGGTGTTCAATTTCATTCCCCTTGTATCAGTTTTATCTCGGTAAGAGTCTTGAGAAGTTAGTTGGCATTGTAGCTTTGGAAAAATTCTAACTGAATATAAAGTCAAAAGTTCCCCTAAGAATGAAGGAAAAATGTCAGATCAAAGTGATTTAATGAGTGGTAAAAATAAAAGCACTAATCTATGCTGGATTTTGTCCTGAAATACTCCTGATGTAGAATCTTAAAGTTGGAAGAGAAATTTCACATCATCTGTCGCACTTTACAGGTAGGAAATGATCCTGCCTACCATGGCCTGTCTGTAGTACCATTACCGTCCTAATTTCTCATGGTGCACATGTTCCAAATTGAAGGACTCAAAACCAGGAGTATACAGTACTGTTGCCAGGTCTAAAAATATCTTATTACCTGAATTTTTCACACAGAAATGAAAACAGAGAGGATAATTCAAACAGTAAGTTTCTTCAGTGAAGAAATATTGTAGATGAAGCTTTGCTTTTTGTTGTTGTTGTTGTTTTTGTTTTCCTTGAATTTTTGGGGGGAACAGGATCTCACTATGCAGTTCAGGCTGGTTTTAAACTCCCTATGTAGCCCAGGCTGGCCTCAAACTCAGGGTGATACTCTTGCCTCTGCATCCCAAGAGCTGAGATTATAGGTGTGTGCCAACATGCCCTGTGATAACCTTGCTTTTTTCAAATTTTGTTGTTATCTTTGAGGTAGCTGTACCTCAGTGAACACGAAACTTTTTAAAGTGTGGCAGCGCAACTCTTCCTTCCCTAAGGGTCTTTATCCTTAGAAGTTATGCTTCTGATGGGTTACTGTGATCATCTACTAATTTATGCCACTGTGTTTGGAAGTAGATTGTTATAATACTCTTGGTCATAGGCATATCAAGTCTTATCCTGTTGTATGATAATTTCCCCTAGTTAACTGGAATTCTTCATTACTTCTTTGACTATTTATCTCATTGCATAGGGAAACTGAAAATGTCTATGTGGTATTTTCAACTTCTCATTCATTAGAGCTGTATTGTAGTATCTGGTGAAATGTGTGTGTGTATATGTATATATGTGTGTAGGTGTGTGTGAGAAAGAGAGGGAGACAGAGAGAGAGAGAACAAGAAACAAGAGCCATCTCCACAACCCAAAGGTATAGAAACATTCAAGAGCAATACACTTTTGTAAATCAACCTTTAGAGAAGATAGTGGAATCAGGTATTCTTTCACCTTACTAGGAAGAAACAGAAATATCAAACACTGGCCATTGGTTCAAACAATATACCAAAACATATAGGGTCAGTTTCCCAACTCTCCAAAGTGCTATCTTGAGTTGCCACTAAAACTGAGTCTTCCGTGATTTTCCACATGTGCTTCATGTTTGTTGCTTCCGAGTGACAGCGTACATGCAGAAGTAAATCCCGGAAGGATGAGCTTACTGCCTGACTCCTTTTCGCTTTAAAATGAGTTCCTTTGTCAGAGCAATGATGTGTATGAGGATGCCAAATAAAATATTAATAAATCCACAGATGGTGATATTGGGAGAAATTCAGGTCTTACGGGTTTATTTCAGTTGGGACAAATCATAATGAAAGGACGCTTATATGAGCAATCTGCCACCAGAAAAATGTGATATGTCAGCTTTGGTCTCTGTTGTTAGTAGGTTAAGCATTCTGCATGAGGGGTAAGCAAATCAGCCTTGGTGAGGGAAAGACCAGGTGGTATCTCTGTCTCTATTCCCTTGTTCCTGGATACTTTACTCATTAACTCTTTGCTCAAGCACTAAGTACTTGGGAAAATAGTATAAAGTATACAGAATGTCATTTTAACATCCAATTATTGAAATTCTTCTATAAAAGTGATTGCCATTTGATACACTTTAAAATGAAAACCTAATATTCTCATGCTCTGTATCCTTTCCAAGAGGTCTATCCCCAAACTTCTCTCCAATCATACTTGCTCTCATACCCCTGACCATATTATCAAACTCTCAGCCACTGTGTTTTGGATCACCCTTTCTTTTTAGAAAAGTGTTGAACGAAATGCCCTCCTCCATGTTCTGCCCACACTGTTTCCTTTCAAAAGTATATCTTAGGATCATCTTGGGGTAGGACTTAATTCTGTAGCCAACTGCTTCTAGTGAATGCTAGCATATCATGTCATACATTTGCAATTAAGGTCCAATTTCTTTTTTGTTTTTCATTAATCTGTGTATAGGAAAATTTCAATAAGGGCAGGTTGATGAGATATGGCAACATAGTAATTAACAGGTACCATAAAATCAGTCAGTAGTTCTTATAGCTTACTGAAAGTTAAGGACATACTTGAGTTTATTCTCACATACTTCCCTATTTAAGGAGAGTAGGCTTCTCTGAATGATCAAATTTATGACCAGTAAACACTCAGTTGTTCACTGAAAGTTAGCATTGCAGAATTTGTTGCAAGCATTGTCCCACAGTAAAGCATTTCATTCCTACCAGTACCAACAGAAACTGTTCTCATTAAAGATATAGTTTTGTGAAATTGTCCCATAAACTCAGGAGATCATTTCATAAACGGCTTAAGAAACACTTTCAAATATGGTGTCTATTTAAATAGAATCTAAAAAAGATGACCCAAGTATTGTCACTTTTTCTTAGTAAAGAAAAGCATAGTTACTTGTTTTTCTGGTTAAAAGGATTACCATAGGTATTTTCTAGATCAGTGGATTTCACTGTAGCCACAGACACCTTATATAATTTAGTTTTTATCTTTTACTCTCTGATATACAATGAATTTTACTACTTCAACCTAATTACTAGATCTGGTTGGTGATATATTATCCATTTATAGAATAATATGATGAAATGTAGGATAATAATATACTCAGGGATCTTGTCAGCCTGATTTTGGCAAAAAGGTAACTTGGTACACCTGAGATAAAACTGTAAACTACTTTTGCTATTAGACAGATGTAAACTGTGAATTTTGATAATTAATATACAGTCTTTGAGAACCACAACTGTGGTGTTGCAATAATCAGCAAAATTCAGTCTCTCTGAGTCCTGGAACCCAAACACCTATGAATAACAATCTGGCAGAGAAAAAAGAAAACAGATCACCAGAAATTGAGAAGGAATTTATAGGAAAATTAAAAGCTACACAGAATTTGGAGAAGTGGAACAAATGCAGAGAAAAGAACAAAGTTTGGAATCTCAGCATTCAAAGAGGTGAAAATGTCTTTAAAGATGTTATGGCTTGTGTCTAGATGTTCCCCAAAACCTCTGGTGGTCATAGGGGACAGGCTTTTCTGAGGGAGGTGAATTTAGTATTTGTGATTGACTCACGATATAATGCTAGGATTAAGGGTATGAAAGCAACACGTGTCCTAGGGTGGGCAGCCTGCATAAAACAGAAGGGACAGAAAGAGGCTTGCTCTCCCCTCTTCTCTTGCTCCTTTTAATATCTTCTTCCACCATGAACAGTTACTTTTCTGACATGGCACCCTGCCTTGGAGCCAGCCAATTATGGACTGAAACCTCTACAAACTGTGAGCTAAATGAACCTTTTCTCCTTTAACCTTGGGTGTCAGGTATTTTGTCTCAGCAGTGAGAGTAAAGTAACCAATACAACAGACACAAGGGAGGCCTGTACAGTTAGGAGCTTCAGAAAGAGTCACTAGACCACGCCAGCAGACAGGTACCAAGAAAATCCCAGGGCTACTATAAACTGCAAGGGTAGAGTGGGTTTTCCTCTAAAGTGACTTATTACCCATCAAGCAACAGTTGGAGAAGGAATCCAGTTCAGTGTCCACCAGATTGACATAATGTTTAATCAGGTGCCATTTTAGGAAGTGTTTGATTTCTTAGGAATGAAACTCAAAACAATAGACAATTTCACTTCAGTGTTTTCACTATAACTCTCTCACAGAGATTGAGTAAGAGCCAACCACAGAAGACAGTCATGGAGAGGGTGTGGAATAGTCACAGATCATTTGAAAATACAGGCTCAAACAAAGAAGAACATGGAGTCCTACATGCTGTGGTGAAAATCCAGGTTCTGCTTGTGTGGCTTTCAGAAACAGCTTGATCTCTAAGTCCTAGGATTAAGTATGGTGGGGTGCTTGAATCCTTGCCCTGCTGCCTAGATCTAGCATAGATCTGAGGCCTGATTACTTTATCTGTCTACCAGTGTGAGCAAGTACATGCCTCGCCTTGATTGTTTGCCTCGTCCTGGGGTGAAAGAACAAGGGGCCTTGGGAACAGGGGGAAGCTCACAAGCTCACAGGCATAAAACTAGGCAGGCAAAATGCGATGTGCTGAATTCCAAAACTGTAAATCCTGGAAACAGAAATTCATTAAAAATGCAAGAAATAATCTTTTTGTTTTGTTTTGTTTTAGGGACATGGCTCATTTTTCTCTCTTTCTCTTCCTGTCTAACTGTTGTTGAGGAGAGCAATGGGAGAATTTTCCTTTTCCTTATTTTTTTCTAATGTTTTTGCTTTCTTTTGTATTTTAATGTTTTCATTATTCTTCTTATTTTTTATTATTTTCTTTCTTTTTTTAATTTTTTCTTTTCTCATACCTTTATCTAACTATTAATTTCTTTCTTCCTCTAAGTAGAGTCCATCTCACTTTTCTCTCCTCATTCTTATTTTCTATTACTTAATTTTTCGCATGTTTTCTTTTGTTCTCTCATTCCCCATTCACTATTTTTATTGGTTTCATTAATCTTTAGGTAGTTAACTCTGTGCTATAACTATTGGATTCTTTTCTATTTTTAGTGGCAGTATAGCTGTTACATTTAGTAATATTTGCTGTATGACAATATTTGGGTTGTCTCAGTATTTATGTTATAACTTCCTATGATTGGGGTAGTACATTATTGATTCTTATAGTACGTCAATATCTAGTTTGTCTTTGCTGTTCTATTTTCTGATTTACTTGATATTACCAGTGTGGCATAGTTGTTACTACTAAGGTTTTGCCTGTATGACAAATTTACCTTTTTTCATTAAAAATACTGCAGCTCTTTCCCAGAGGACTGAGTACTTGACCAATTACATGACATAATTCCCTCTTAAACTGATGAAAGTTGGGTCTTGGAATGGAAGCAAAGACCTATAATAAACCATGCCCATAATGCATCACTGAAAAGCAGACACTAACTAAAGAAATCTACATACTAACAACAAAATTTGTTCACTATAAAAGCCTGAAAATCTCATCATGAAACAAAACAAAACAAAGAAAGATAGACACATGAGATGACAAGGTAGCAAACTGTCACTCAAAACACCCAACTTCCACAGGGCCAATCAATGGGGCATTGAGCAGAGGAAATCAAAGCCCAGAAAGCCAAACTGTTCAAAAGGATAAGAGAGGAGACAAAGAAAAACAATAAGGTGATTTCAAGCTCAAAGAAAATATAATTAAACAGATAATAGGTATAATAAACAAAATGATCAGTGAGTTTACAGAAGACACTAATAGAAAGGGGGTTGAGCAAAACAAAATATAAAGCATGAATGATAAGATTAGCAATGAATTAGAGCTCATAGAAAGGTTCCAAACAGAAATCTAGGAGATTAAAATTCTACTGAAATTATGGGCAGCACAACCTACCAATGTGAGGAAAGACTATTAGAGCTAGAAGACAATGATACTGTAGGAGACCAATTTTTCAGAGAGTAATTGAGCAAGAGAACATGAACAATGAATCCAACACCTGCTTGGTGACACAAAAATGACTATGATGAATTGGAAGAAGACAGCACAAATTGCATAAAAATATATAATATAGTTCCAGAATATTTTCTGGATATAGGAAAAGAATAAAACCTACATATAAATAAAGCATAGAGAACCCCAAATAGCCACAATCAAAAGGAACCTCTGCATGACTATCAGAGCTATAAACCCAGAGGTCAAACATATGAGCAGAATCTTAAAAGCTCTGAGAGAAAAGCAATGAATCATTTATGAAGATAAACTCATTAGAATTACAGACTTCTCAATAACCTTAAAGGTCACGAGAGCTTGAAGTGAAGTTTTTGGAGGCATAAAAGAAAATTATTTTCAAACCAAACACATTTTCTGCATAACTATAAAAATTAATGGAGAAATGATGAATTTTCATGACAAAGAACACTAAGAAATTCATAACCACGAAACCACTATAAAAACTCCCCAGGGGTATCCTAGAAAGAGACAAAAACATTTTTAAAAATGCCAAAGTTTCTAATAAAACAAATACAGCAGATAGGATGAGCAATTAAGCAAAAGAGAGAAAAGTAAATTAGCAAGAGGAAAATAACACAATGACAAGAAAAAGTCAGTACCTTTCAGTAATAAATCTCAACTTGAATGGTCCCTATTGCTCAGTCAGAAGACACTGACTGGCTGAATGGATGAAGAAACAAAGCCAGTGACATGTAGTATGAAAGAAACACATTAACACAAAATGAAATTCACAGATTAAGCATCATTGATGGAATAAATGCTTATTCCATACAATGAGAATCCCTCAAAATGCAGGAGTAGCTATCCTATTTTCATACAAAGTGGACTTCAAGCTAAAACAATTCAGAGGCAGTAAAGAAAATTATTACACATTGATTAGAGAAGTAATTTAACAGGAAGTGAGAAAAATTACAAACATATGCAGCAAAGGCACAGAACTATATAAAACAAACACAATGGACATAAAACATCAGAGAAACATCAACACAATTATAACAAGGGACCTCAACACCCAACTATCACATAAAGATTAATTAGATAAAAATAAAGAAATATCAGAATTGAACCAAACCTTCAAACAAATGGACTTAATAAGTACTTACAGGCTATCTTCTTCAATAACAGAATACACATTATTCTCAATAGCATATGATACATTTTTCGAAGAAAACACATGCTAGCCTATCAAACATCCTTAAGTAAATGCAAAAAATCTAAATTATACCATACATATTATTAATTTATTATAGTTCAAAGAAACTAGAAATAAATGGCAAAAGAAACTGCAAAAATTCTGCAAGCATATGGACATTAAACAATATTCTTGTGAATAATCAATGAATCGCAGGAGAAGTCAAGGAAGAAATTAGTTCTGAGAATCAAATGTAAAGGATACCAGAATTTATGAGACACAATGAAATTAGTCCATAGAGGAAAATTTATAGCTGTGAATACCCACATGAAAAAAATAGAATGACTTTAAATAAATAACCTAATCATGGTCTTCAGCGTCCTAGAAAAATAAGAACAATCCAAATCCAAAACTAATTGAAAGAAGGAAATTATAAAGATTACAGCAGAAATCAATTGAAATTGAGATAAAAAGCACAACTGTATGAAGAATAAGTGAACTGAAGAGCTGTTTTTTTGAAAGCCTAAATACAGTAGATAAACACCTAGCCTGTCTTACCAAAGAGGTGAGGGAGGGGCAGACCCAGTGCAATGCAAGTACAAATGGAGAAAGGTGAAATCACAGTGAACACTGCCAAAATTCAGATTATTAGTGACTATTAATCAGAATTTGTACTCGAATAAATTGGAGAGTTCTGAAGAAATAGATAGATTTCTGGATACATATGAATTACCAAAACTGAAATAAGATATAAAAATCTCAAATCATCCAATAACAAGAAACAGAATTGAAAATGTAATCACGAAAAAAAGAAAACATCAAGAAAAGCCCAGATCCAGATGAATTTATTGCTGAATCCTACAAGATCTCTAGAAAAGCTCTAATGTCAATACTCCTCAAAGTCTTTAGGGAATTTGAAAGGGAAGTAGTACTCCAAAAATTATTCCTGGAATCTAGCATTGTTCTGATTCTAAATCCAGAAAAGGATCTAACAAAAAAAAAAAACTACAACCCATTTAAAAAAAAATGAACATTGATGGAAAAATCAAGACACTGGCAAACGGAATGAAGAAACTCATGAAAAAGATTTTACATAAAGACCAACTAAGATTTCTTCCAGGGATTCAGGGATGATTTAATATGTGCAAATAAAAAAATGTGATGTGTCGCATAAACAGAAACAAGGACAAAAATCACATTATCATTTCAATTGATACAGAAAACGTCTGACAAAATTCAACATCCATTCATGATCAAAATCTCCAGTGAAAATAGGTATAAGGAGCTTATCTCAATCTGATAAAAGATATTTATGACAAATTTACTGCCAAAATCATACTAAATGTAGAAAACTGAAGTCTTTGCCTCTAAAATCAGGAACAACATCAGCATGCTCATTATCTTATCATTATTGCTACTTAATAAAAATATTAGCAAGATGAAATAGGCAAGTAAAAGAAAGAGAACTGATATACATAGGAAAGAAAGAAGGCAAATTTTCTTTATTTGCAGATGACATGATTCTCTACATAAAGTTCTAAAAAACCCTCAAAACATTCCTATAATTACATTCAGTAGCATAACAAGATACAAAATCAATAGTGTTTCCTGTATACCAATAATGAGCTCACTGAGAATGCAGTTAGGAAAACAATATCATTCACCATACCATCAAGCAATACTAAATATTTAGGAATTAACCTAACCAAGGAGTTGAAATACCTTTACAACGAAAACTGCAGTAATTTGCAAAAGGAGATTGAAGAGTAGGAAATAGATATTCCCTTTTCCTGCATAGGCAGAGCCAACATTGTCAAAACGGCCAAACTTCTAAAATTGTTATATAGATTTAATACAATCGCAATCAAAATGCTAATAGCATTCTTCACAGACCTAGAGAAAACAATCCTAAAATTCATATGGGATCATAGGGACCCAAAATAGTACAAAACATCCTGGGCAATGAGAGCAAAGCACAAGACATCACATTCCCAGACTTCAAGCAGTGCTATAAAGCTGTAGTGATAACAACAGTGATAACAAGGTATTGGCAAAAGACCAGATTTATGGATCAGTGGAACAGAATAGAGGAAGAAAAAACTGTAGGCACTCTCAAATATCCAGTCTTTGACAAGGGGGCCAAATGGCTGGATGAAAGATAGCCATTTTTAAGAAGTGGCACAGTTAGCTAAAATGTTTTCCCAATGGCACTATGAAAATTGGCTATCCACATGCAAAACATTGAGTCTAGAGTCATATCTCTCAACTTGTACTAAACTAAAATAAAACTGGATCAAATGTGAAAATATTAAGAGTCAAACAGTCTGCTGTGGAATAAAAGGAATAAAACACTTGAAGGCATAGGTATAGGTAAGAACAGTTTGAACAGAACACAACTGTATAAGAAATAATCAAAAGAATAAACAAATATCAAATTACAAAGCTTCAGATCAAAGGATAAGCCACAGAGTGAAAAGACAACCCATGCAATGGAAAAAATATTTGCCAGTTATTCTAGATTAATATCTAGAACATATAAAGAATTCAAAAAAATTAGGCCCCACAAAAGTACAGACCCAATCAAAATTTGTCCAAAATTTGGACAACTGAAATGAACGAACACATTTCAGAGGAAGAAGAAAGGGAAAAATATATGTGGATATACACAACATAGCTAAGATAACTGTATTACTAATTTCTATTCATTGAAAGGAACAGTTAGTGCTTATACTGTTTAATCAATTTTTCATGCCTCTAGCTGGCAATCTGAGTAACTTCTTCGAAGACAACAATATGCTATGTAATAACCAGTGTTAATTTTTCTTCCTACTTTTCTCCCATCCCAGGTGTTCTTTCCTTTTGAGCAGTTACTTTCCCTTTAACTATATCCATTGTACCTTTTGGATCATATATACTCTTTCAGTATCTTACACTATGGAGACAATACAATGTTTCAACATGCAAATCTGGATTATTTCACTTATGAGTATGACCTCAAATTTATCTTTCTTTATAAATGAGTAATACTCCATTATATAAAAATACAGCATCTTTTTATATCCATTTCTTGGTTAATGGACATTTGGGCTCTATGGAAGATTTAGCTATTACAAACTGTGCTGCTATAAAAGTGTGCACATATATCACTGTTGTATGATATTTTTAATTCTTCTGGGAAAATACAGAGAAGGGGAATAGCTAGGTCAAATGGGACTTCTAATGCTAGTTTTTTTTTTTTTAAAGAAACAATCACTATTTTTATTACAAAGAGAAAGGGCGCCAGGACCAACGATCACTAGCTGCCCAAGTATCAAAAAATTATGCTTCCGAAATCTCTTGATGTCGATTCCTCATGCAGAACAAACAAGTTGCCCGGCGTGTGCCACTCACGACAGAAGACCTTTATTCTAATGCTAGTTTTTGAGGAACGTCCACACTGATTTCCACAGTGGTGGTACCAGTCTACACTTTTATCAACAATGGAGAAGATTCCTTTTCTCCCACAGTCTGACAACATTTGGCATTGGTTGATTGCTTGACCATAGCCATTCTTTCTGAGGTGAGATGGCATCTCAGTGTTGTTTTAATCTGTATTTCTCAACCAATGCTATAGACATTTTTCATCTATTTATCTTCCATTTGTATTTCTTCATCTGAGAAGTGTGTATTCATCTCAAATGCCCATTTTTTAACTGGGTCTTTGAATTTTGGGGGGGTCTGATTTTTTAAATTCTGTGTATATTCTAGATAGAAGTCCTTTGTCTGAAGGACAGCTAGCTAAAATGTTTTCCCAATTCATGGGTTTCTCTTCCCTCTGTTTGTGATTTCTTTAATCTACAAAATTTCATATGATGAGATCCCAGTTCTTGATTCTTTGAAGTATTTCTGATGCAGTTTGGATTTTGTTCGTGAACTCTCTGCCTAATCCTATGTCTTCAAGATTTCTACCTAATTTCTCTTCCAGTAGATTTAGTTTTTTTATTTTAATATTTTAATCTTTAATCCATTTTGACTTTAGTGAGTGGTGATAGATACAGATTTAGTTTTAGTTTTTGGCATGTGGCAAGCCAGTTTTTCCAGCACCACTTAATAAAGAGGTTATCTTCCTTCCAGTAAACATGTTTGGTACCTTTGTCAAAGAAAAGGTGGCTGAGTGTGTTTATAGCTGTGTCTGTTTCTTCTAATCTGTTCCATTGATTCTCAAGTTGACTTTTTTTGCCAGTACCATGCTGATTTTACTACAGTAGCTTTGTAGTATAACTTTAATTCAGGGATTGTGATGCCTCCTGCCTTGCCTTTGTTGTCCGAGATTGCCTTTGCTATTCTAGATCTTTTTTTGGTTCCAAATGAATTTTAGGAATTTTTTTCTAGATATGTGAAGTATGCTAATGGTATTTTGATTGGGATTAAATTAAATCTGTATAACCATTTTGGGAGAATGGCCATTTTCACAATACTGTTTCTTCCTATCCATGATGAAGTAATCTCTTTCCATTTTTTAAATCCTCTTTGGTCTTTTTTTTCAAGAATATTGTAATTTTCAATGTGTAAGTCTTTTACTTCCTTTATGAGATAGATTCCTAAGGAGTTCATTTCTTCCTTTCCTATCATTATTCCTTTGATTTTTCATTCTCATCTGATTTCTCTGGCTAATGTTTCCAGAACTATATTGAATAGAGGTGGTGAGAGTGGACATCTTTGTCTTGTTTCTGATTGTAAAGTGAAAACTTTCAGTTTTCGTCCATTTAATATGATGTTAGGTTTTGGTTTGTCATAGATGGTTTTTATCAGAATGAGGTAAAGACCGTCTATCCTAATTTTCTGTAAGGTTTTTTTTTTTTTTTATCATGAATGAGTGTTGGACTTTGTCAAAAGCTTTTTCTGCTTCTATTGAGATGCTCGTGTTTTTTGTCTTTGGTTCTGTTGATATGTTGTATTACATTGAATGATTTGCATATCTTGAAACATCCCTACATCTCTGGGATGAATCCCTTTTGGTCATGGTATATAATCTTCTTGATGATTTGCTGCATTCTATTTGCTAGTATTTTATCAAGGATTTTTGTGTCTATGTTCATTAAGGAGTTCAGCTTGAAGTTCCCTTTTGTGTTTGGGTCTTTCTCTGGTTTTAGTATCAGGGTAATACTTGCTTCCAGAAATGAGTTAAGGAGAATTGCTTACCTTTCAATTTCACTGAAGATTTTGAAGAGTATTAGCATTAAATCTCTAAATTTCTTGTAAAAAGCAGATGTTAATCCATCAGGACCTGAGCTTTTCTTTATTGGTAAGTTTAAACTGTATTTTCAATGTCATTAACTGATATTAGATTATTCAGAATTTTTATAACTTTTTGTTTCAGTTTTGGTAATTTACACATATCTAGGAAGTTGTCTATTTTTTCTGTTTTTCATCCTATGAGAGTAAAGATTTTTAAAGTAGGTATTGATAATCTTCTGAATTTCCACAGGATCTGTAGTGATTTCACCCTTTCCATTCCTTATTGCATGAATTTGAGTTTTTGTTTCCATTTTTTGAAAACATTTGCTAGGTGTTTATCAATTTTAGTTATTCTTCCAAAGAATTAACTCTTTGATTCATTAATTCTTTACATTGTTTTCTTCATCTCAATTATTAATTTCTGCTCTAATTCTTATAATTTCCTACCTTCTTTGGGCTTTACTATTGACTTGCCCTTCTTTTGCTAGAAGCTCGAGGCATTAGTTTGTTTATTTGGTCTCATTCTGTTTTCCTGATGTGAGTGTTCACCACTATAAATTTCCCTCTGAGTACTGCTTTAATTGCGTCCCACAGATTCCAGTAAATTGTATTTGCCTTTTCATTTGATTGAAGATATAGTTTAATTTCATCTTTGACTGACTTATTGGTTCTTCAGGAGGGTGTTATTTAATTTCCATGTGTGTATGGAGTTTTTGTGGTTTCTTTTGTCAATAATTTCCAATTTCATTGCACTGTGGTCAGATAATATGCATGAGATAATTTCAACCCTTTGCATTTACTTAATCATGTTCTATGGGCTGGTATGCGGTCTATTTTAGAGAATGTCTCGTGTGCATCTGAGAACAATGTGTATTCTGATGTTATTGGGTGCAACACTCCATAAATATCAACTAAGCCCATTTTTTTCCCCAAGTTTGGTTCAGTTCTATTATTTCTTTGCTGATTTTTTGTCTAGTTGATCTAGCTATTGTGTCTATGGAATGTTAAGTTCCCTTGTTATGATTGTGTTATTGCTTATTTGATTTTTCATGTTTATTATTATTTGTCTTATATAATCAGGTGCTCCTATATTTGGTGCATTCATATTTATGATTGTTATCTCTTCCTCTTGAAGTTTTCTCATAGCAAGTATACAGTAACCTATTTTATTGCATTTGATCATCCTTGTTTTGAAGTTCACATTGTCTGTGAACAATGTAGCTACCCTTGTATTTTTCTGGGTTCCTGTCAGATATTGTTTTCTGTCCTTTGATTTTCAGTCTATGAATTTCCTTTTGAGTTAAATGTGGTTTTTTGTACTGCATATTGTTGGATTTTGTTTCTTGATCCACTTTTCCAGTCTGTCTTTCTTAAATTGGTGAATTGAGGTCATTTATATTCATCACTAATATGTATTGGCTTAACTTTGTCATGTTATTTTCCTGCTGTTGATTTCCTACTTTTCCCCTTGTTTAACTGCTTGCCCTGCTTGATGGTTTCTTTCTGTTGTTCTTGGGTTTGTGATAATTTCATCTCTTTCTGGAAAATTTTTCATTCCTCTTTGTTGGGTTTGTTTTGTTGTCATGAATTTCTTCAGTTGCTCTTTGTCATGGGAGTATCTTATTTCTCTATTAATTTTCAAAGATAGCTTTTCAGGGTACATCAAACTAGGTTGGAAATTGTTTATCTTTTATTACCTGAAATACTTCAAGCTCTTCTTGACTTGATGGTTTGTGTTGAGAAATTGACTGTGACTCTGATGGGCTTTCCCTCATAGGTGTCTGTTTCTTTTCTCTAACAGCTCTTAATATTCTGTTCTTGTGCTGAATTTCTGGGATCTCGATTAGTACATGTTGGGTGTAGATTTATTTTGGTTAAGGCTAATTGGAGCTCTATATTCCTCACCTCACTGTATGTCAGATTCTTTTCCCATGCTTGGGAAATTTTCTGCTCTTTCTTCTTCAAATAATCTTTTTATGTCGTTTGTGTTGACTCCTACTTTTTTTGTTGACACTAATGAGTCTTATATTGTTATTCTTTGTGTCATCTTGTGGCTGTTGAATTGTCATTTTCTGGTTCCTTGTTATTTTTAAGAGATCTTTCGTTTCATGACCACTAGCCTCAAGGATCTTTCCAAGGTCTGAAAGCCTATCTTCAGTTTTGTTCAAGCAGTTTCACCAGCTTTCAATTAAATTTGTGATTTCCCATACATCTCCTTGAATCTGTTTCATGCAGTCAAATTCTCTCCTATATTGTTCATTCAAGGTTTCCAGCATTTTTCTTTACTCCCATATTATTTATCTATGTCTTCTTTAGATATGCTCAGCCCTTCTTTCCTTATGGTATCAATTATTTTTTTAACCTGTGAGATTGTTTCTGATGTAATTCCCTCTGTAGCCTCCTGAAGTTGTTTCTTCACTTCAGTTGCTATCATTTCAGAAATTTCATGTGTGTGATTTCCAATTTCTACTACGGAAGAAATTGGAGACATCTATGGAAGAATATTTGGTATTTTACACAATTTGGTATTTACCAATACATTTGGTATTTTACACAATTTTTCCATTCTTCTATGGAAGAATATGGAGACATCTACTATTGATGTCTCCTGGACTACTTCTGAGTGGTCTGAAGTTCTCAGATTGCTTTTTGGCCCTTTGACTTGACACTTTTCCTTCAGAATGATATTTTTCTTTTGATTTCTGTGATAATCCTTGTGATTTTTCATATTTGGTAGCTATATCACTTCTACCAAACCTCTGTAGGGAAAGTCTGTTCCTCAGGGACATCGTATGTGTAGCAGACCCTTGGTTTGTGTCTCTCCTGAGATGCTGCCTCCCCAGTTAACTGGAAGTGGGATGTTGATTTCCATTTGGCTCTGTCCTCGGGCTTTAAGTGTGGAGCTGTGGTGAGCTTATTACCATAGAGCTTCCCAATATTGTTACCCAGTGGAGAAAAAGTGATTACAACTGATCTGATATCCCAGCTACAGTAATAGAATTACCAATAATGATAGCATCAAGCAAAATGTAGAAATTGACAAACTATGATAATATGGATTTTGTACTTTAGAACATAGAAGCACAGTCTATATTTAGGGCTTCATGGCATATAGGGGGATGGGTCAGGCACCTGGGTTCCTCTGGCCAAGCTGGTTGCTGAGTCCCAGTGCTTCCCACGCGGGCTGTTCTTCCCCTGCTACAAGGGGATGCACACTAATCATTGTTTTCCTCTCATTATTTTTTACTACAAGAAGGTCACAGTCTTAACATGATAATTATATGACTTTAAAATATATCAGGTCCCTTTATTTCTAATTTGTGAAGTAGCTTAGACAGAAAACTTACTGAATCTTTCAATCAGAAGTAAAACAGTGATATCTGGAGCTAAACAAATAAGCATTTAATAGTAACTAAACAAATGATTTGTGAGAATTATGGATCAAAATTGTTTTCTCATAGGTAGTAGCTGAAACCAATCTCAGGGCTTAATAACCTTTTAATAATTTTTCTTTTTCTCCAAGTTCATAGAACAAAGTTTGTCAGACTTTGAAATGGATGAAGGTGGAATGAAATCCACAACTTCACAGCTGATCTATGATAATGGGGATATGAACTTTGTGCAAAACTATTAAAATGAATAATGGCGGCTTGATATACCATTCAAGTCATTTTACTATGGGAAATCATTCATCAAAAATACATATAAATCTAGAATTTAATTGATCATCTCATACAATACATTAGTCCCTTACAACTTTAATTCAAATACATTTTTTCTTCAAATGAAATGTAGTTGTCACTGGGAAATATCAAAGTGGTATTTCTTAACAGGTATATGTGGATTTGTAATTAAACCTGGTAAAAACTATGATGAAGTATAAAAGGTAGACAGCCAAAATCTAATTAAAATCATTGTAGGAAACAATATTGGATTTCTTTTTGGTAGAGTAAAAACATTTTGGTATTTTACACAATGCACTATTAGAAGTTTTAATAATGAAATTTGACATGAGATTTAATAGCACATTCAATGGATCGCTTATGGCAAGAAAAGTTTAGCAGCTGTTAGAAAATCTCAATGGTTATTTAACACAATTTATTAGTAGTTAGGCATGCCAGGTTTTTAACTTCAAAAATACCTTATGTAGATCTAAGAGCAGACACTGTGGCAGAAAAATATATCAGTGTTGAATTGGGTAATACTAGATGTACAGCAGAAAGCTGAGTCAGTTATCAAAATTGTAATATTTTGCAAATGGTCAATAATTTTGCTGCCGGGGCTGGGGATATAGCTCAGTGGAATAAGCGCCTGCCTAGCAAGCGCAGGGTCCTGAGTTCAATCCCCAGTACCGCAAAAAAAAAAAAAAAAAAAAAAAAAAAATTGCTGCCAAGTATATGATGAAGTTAAAATAACTTAGTTTGAAAAACATTGAAGTAAATGATTTAGTCCCCTTATTCTTTTCTACTTGGTGTAACCCTATGTCAGTTGAATGCACTGAGCTATCTGATTAACCTGTAAATAAAAACGAGCTGACCTCAAGTACAATGAACAGGAAATTCTGATGATACTATTTGCTGCTTCAGGGCTCCTCTTGATTTCACTAGAATAAACCTAATTCAATTTCGCTTTTAAACCATTTCTGAGAAATACAAATAGATCATCTCCCAATATTATTATTCCTACTATCTTCCTTGAAACACTTGTGGAGATCAGAATTTTCTAGGGAACAGTTAGTATTTTCATGTGACACTGACGAGGAGAATAAGCACAGCATACAGAAGTTTGTATATTGAACAGCATGTAATTTTCCTCATTTCATGTCTTGCTCTGAGAAGTTGTGCTCTGATACAAGCTGTTGTTGATTTGTTTTGTTTTTAAATGACACCCCTTCCAATAAACTAAAGGAAAGCATGTATGTAAACAGACTCAGTTCCAAGTATACAAGAGCACAAGTTAAGTCACATTAATCAGTAACTGTGTCCTTCTCTTCTGCTGTTCTCCACAGTAACTTTTATGTGAGAAAGGGTATTATGCTAGTTTCCTATTGTTTCTGTAATAAATTACAACAAACTCTGTGGTTGAAAGCAATGAAGAATATTTCCTTACACTTCTAGACATCAGAAATCCTAAAATCAGAATGTCAGTAAGGTTTCATCATATCCGAAATCTCTAAAGGAGTGTCTTTTGCCTTGCCTTTTCTGCTTTTAGAGGTGCCTATACAATGTATTTTCCGACCCTTTCTTCTTCATAACCATTAGTATAGCACCTTCAGATCTCTTTTATTGTATATTTCTCCTACTATCTTTCTGTTATTCCATTGTTTTTATCACTTTTTAAAAATTTTAAACTCTTGTATGTATCATGGTGATTACACTAAGCCTGTACAAGCACTCAGGTTAATCTCTGCATTCATACCCTTAATTTACTCACACTTGCAAAGTTGCCTTTGCTATACAAGGTAGCAGAGTCATGGGTTCTGCTGCTTAGGATGAATGTATTTTGAGGGTGAGAGGCAGTAGCTAGTTTGCAAATGGGTGTATTTGTGGTGTCTTCTTTCACTTAGAAAAATCTGCTAAAAATATTCATTCAGTTTCATCTTTTAGAAAAGGTCAATACTATTTTTCCAAATGGATTCATTAATTAAACAAAATTGTCTTCAGCCCTCATATGCACCAATGACCATGTTAAGTGCTGGAAATACTGCTGAAAATGGCAGACAGATTTTGATTATCAGAATGGTATAGTGTTTTGAGGTAGAGTCAAGTCAAAAGCCATCTGTTTTTATAGTTTAAGCACAATTGAATGTATGAAAAGAGATGCCTAACATGGAGTTAAGAAATCTAAAGAGCATGCCCAGAAGAGATATCATTTGGGTACTGGAAGATGAGTGGGAAGATGCAATTGTGGGGTGCATTCAAGATAAACAGAGTGGCACTTGGCAGAGACACAAAGGCGTGAGAAAAAGCCAGTACATTGGAAGATGACACACAGTTCTAGAAGACGGAACATAGAGTAAGAAGAGGGATGACTGCTACGAAGTCAAGTGCTGATGTTGAAGTGATGAAATCATAGAATTAGATTCTATGTCACGAGGATCATTCTGGAGACAGTACAGAAAATATACTGCAGAAATAAAATAAGCCTGGTAGCAGAAATCAATTTTAAAGACTTCTTGATAGAATCAATTATCCCCTATGAATATCTACAAAGCATTTTAAAATTATTTCTATCATTCTATCTTGAACCACTCTGTTCTATTTTTAGGAGGCTTTATTTAATTTTTGCTTGTTTGTTTCTTTTTTTTATTTTAAAAGTAAAAGAACAAAAAACAGTAACAAACATACACACAATAGCACAAGAACAGTACAAAAACCGAACTACAGATAAGGTGGCAGGGGATCGACAATGGTTGTTGTATTACACTTTGGTAGCTTCAAAGTGTGTACTCAGGACAATACAAATAGACATACAAGGTTGATCAAACAACTAATCACTGATTGTTTCCCACATCAATATGACATGAGACAACAGTGCAACCATGTCAGCCATCCTGCACATACATACTTACCTACACAGCTACCCCCCCCACTCCTTCCCTTCATCCCAATTGCTCTCTACCCTTGAGCAGTCTCTCTTCATACCTCCTGATCTATATTCTCACCTCCAGGTTCCTACACTAATGATATTATACACTGTTTGCACATGCACATCTGGTTTACCTCACTTATAGTGTTTGTTTGTTTCTGTCAGATGGCAACTTGTTTCCTGCTCCAGGGCCTTGATACAAGCTCTTCCTTGAACTATTTTTCTCCGTCTTGGAAAACTTACTGATCCTCATAGCTTAGTGCTGGATGTCAGTTTTTAGGTAGGTTTTTCTGGAACTCAAAAAGGTCAGTAGTCTGACATATACTCCCACCAGGACTGGCATTTCTTCTTTGTAATAAATATTGAAGAAATAAAATTAAGAATCAAGGAGTTACAAGGCACAAATGAGTCTATAGACAGCATATGCTCAAGGGAAATGATGACTTTTAATTTTGCTTGTTTTATTCTCTAAATTCTAGGGTTTTCACTTGTTAATCTTTAGCTCTTTGTAGACAAGAACTTGTCACATCTCTGTTTGATTCTGTCCGTGTGGTTTACTTTACTTTTCTAAATCTACTTGTCGTGCCTGCTTTAAAGTCCTATTTGTTTCTGCTAAATGCAGTGTCTGGACCCACAAAGATATTTTTATTCCTCAAGTTGTCCCATATATTGATTACACTTTTCTGTTTTTCGCAACTGTTATTAAAGTCATGTTTTACAAAATTACATGAAATAGTTTTGGCTACTGATTCCATTTCCCCACTCCAGAGTTTGTGGCAGCTTGAACATTTGCTTATATGTTCAGTAAATTGGCTGAATTTAATTTGAGAAGTCTTTTCTCCCACCAGTGTACATGCTCATTTTCAAAAAATCATTGCTAGCTCTGTGTGCTTGTGTATGCCTGTAACCCCAGCACTCAAGAGGCTGAAGCAGGATTGCTGTGACCTTGAGGCCAGCCTAGGATTCAGAAGTGAGTTCAAGGTCAGCCTGAACTGTATAGCAAGACCCTGTCCCCCCAAACAAACAAACAAATAGTATTACTTTCTTCTGGTCTGTGACCTTAGGGATTGCCTTTTGGCCACTTAAATTAAATCTTTTTAAAAGTTATATGCTTCTCTATGTAAAATCTGTGTGGCTTGTTGGGTGCTGTCATATCATACTTCATGGAATTTGCCCTGCTTAGTCAAAACTTGTGATTTGGATATGCTATCTCTGATCTTCCTTGAGAGAGACAGCCTTGGACACAAAACTGTCTCAGAATATGCCATCATTTAGCTTGATTTTATTTGTAGGACCAGTTTTCTGGATTTTTCTACTTTATTTTAGCCATTCTCATATGTGTAGTAAATTGAATCATGTTTTTAACTTATATTTACTTGATGACTAACAAACTTGGCCACATTTTATATTTTCATAGATCATTTGGTTACTGTATTTGTGCAGCATCTTTTTACAATTGTTTCCCATTTTTCTAATAGATTGTCTGCCTTACTAATTGACTTTAACAGGTTCTATACATACTCTGTCTGTCCTACTGTATTTTAAAAAATAAGAGAAGTAATATTTTAGTGCTGAGCCTAATGAATATAGTTTGAGAAAATTTGAAAGCTAAAAAGTTACTAATAAATTAATAGAGTTAAATAACTAAGAATATAAATTTGAAACTTGAATATATTCTGAAGTTAGGAAAGTTGCGGTCACATAGAGTCTTGGAGAGTAATGAAGAGTAAATGTCTTTCTGCTCTAAAAGTCTTCTAACAGTAAACAACTTTCAGTGAGTTCTAGATAATATACTACTTGTTTTACATTCATCATTTAGTACTTCCAGCCCTCTGAAGATTTTATTAAACCAATTTTAGGGGAAGAAATTGAGAGTTATTTTACCAAAGTCATCCTATGGAATCAAAGAGTCATTAGTTCCAAAATCTAACCTATCAGTAACACAGCACGGGGAGAAACTAACCGGTCTTCCAGGTACACAGAACTATTGATGAACAAAAGAGATTTAAGAGATAGAAAATATGTTTTAAGGTGTTCAATAAAATTAGTTTTATTCATCTTGAAGATGAAAATTGTTAACAAAATAAATACCTATATGTCAAAAAAGAGTTTTGAGAGGGGAAAATATCCTTGGAAACCACACTAAGGAATGAAGATGGAAATAAATCAATATGTGAAGAATTGCAATTATTAACAATAATAATTCACTTGATAATCATTATAGTTGTTGAAAAATGATTTAGTATAGCATTTAAAGCCCAATCTCATTACTTGATTGCTAAATGTTCCCTTTATCTTCTATAAAAATCCAAAAACTGGTTGTTCAAATGTACTTCCATGTCTCAGACATTTTGCTCATAAAGTTTTATCTCACCCTCTTCATCTGACAAAGATGATTTCTACTTAAATATTATCTTCTCTGTGAAGTCTTACCCCGTTCTCTCTTATATCTGGGAAGAAGCCCCATGTGTCTTTAAATGGGATTGAATTAAAACACACATTACATGCTATAACAAAATGTGTTATTGGTGTATTTATCCTTCCCACAGGATTAGAGCTGAGAGGGGGAGATGGGGTAGTTCTGTGATTATCTGTAGCTAGTACATAGTTAAGAACTTACTAAGTATCATTAATGCCAGCGCCAAGAGTGTGCAGGAAGAATGTTTTCTGGAAGACAGAAAGGCACGCTAGCATGATGCTGTGTGGCACTAGGGCTCAGAACCAGGGGATGAGAGGATATGTTAGGGCTCTGATGAACTGAAGAAGCTCATTAGGCAAAAATGGAGTCTACTCCTGAGTTCTGGGCATTGTTTACCATTCATGAATACAAAGTGAATTTGATCAAATTCTTCAATTTGATAAGGGGTGAAAATATCAAAGTATAATATATGCATGTATGAATCTGCCAAAATGAAACCTATTAATCTGTATAACCAACTTTCAAAAAGGAATAAGAAAGAGAAAAAATAGCCAGACAGTGTCATAAAAGGACACCTCTGAACATCTAGAAAGAAAAGTTTTCCTATCCCTCCTCGGAATTTTAGGAAAACATTGGAAAGACATAGGAAAAAAAGTCCTGGAATAAACCATAGAACGGAAGGGACTAGAGAGGCCTGATAGTAAATCCGCTTTAAGTAACTTAGTGATTAACTTTCAGTTATCTCAGGAGAGCTCCTCTTGTAAGACCCCTACCACTCTGGGATCTCAAAACCTGTGAGATAAATCAGCAAGTAAAAGTATTTGGCTGAAAAATCTAGTATAGCCTATCCACATAAGTTTTGTTGTATAACACAAATCAAATTTCAAAAGGTCCTTATGCAAATGCTATGTGTGCAACAGCCTTTGGGAGGGGCCTGTGGGTTGACAGCCTCAGGGGTGAATCTGTTTACTAAGCATATCTGGCTTCTCCAGCCTTACAATAATCAGGCAAAACAACTAACCAATCATGAACAGCAACAAAAAAATCAGTGTCGCTTTTGTTAGCAAGATATCTCATGAATGCTGAGAGAGTTTGACCCTCATATTTATCCCACCTTCAGTGTCTTAGTTCAACTTAACTCTCCAGGACTAAAGCAGAGCTTCTATCATTTGTCTCAACATATTTGATAAAACAAGACCAAAACAACTAACTCTCATCAGGAGCAAACCCATAACTTTTTATGGCTTAAGAGTTACGAGTTAACCAGCCTCAAAGAGCTTTAAAAATTAAACAAGATGCTGGGCTGGAGATGCAGCTCAGTGGTACCACACCTACCTCACAAGCGCCAGGTTGTGAGTTTGATTCCTGTTACTAAACAAAAAACAAACAAATGAAAAGATTAAACAAGATGCTATAAAGGAAAACAAAAAACCTGCTCACCTCTAAGTAGCATGCCTTAATAACTAGATAAAAATATTTCAATTTTATTGTGAATCAAACTACCCAACATAGATACGCATGTATTTTAACATTAAGTAGTTATGACCTGTTTATTTGTAAAGGTGACTGTGGAAGTTCCTTGAATCAAAGTTGATAGGTGCTATTTGCTCTTAGAACAAAGGCAGGGTCCAGGGATGCACAGGCTTACCCGGAGCATGCTTCATTTCTGCTTCAATTCCCTAATGAATCACATCTTTCCTCTCCTTCCCTCCACACAGGACTCAGTAAAGGGGTTAGGGAGCACCAGGAAGCTGTCAGACAGCCACAGTGAGCTTCAAGTTGAGAATTTCTGTTATGGTGTCCAGGCAAATGTTTATTATGCATTTCATAAGCACAGAATTGGTAATGATTTATGACTTACTGTTTTAAGATAACTTCTACGAATTTGAATAGAGAAGAGTACAATGTTGTTGAATTATATTGTTCATGGCCAAGTTGTTAAATGTAAGTTTAAAAATTTGTTATCCATCTTTGAAAACTGTATTTTGGAATTTCATCAGTTTTTAAACACAAGTTATTTAAATGGGTGAGGTGACCTATGTGCCTCTTTACCTGTGAGAGGTCTATGGGCAGAAAGCCCTTTTCATATACAAGCTCCTTTAAAAGGTAAGTTCTTTGAGATGCTAAATGTCAGTGTTGATGTTTATTTATTTTTTCTTGCATCTTACAAACGGCCAATTCTCCATAGAGATTTCAAGGACAAGTAATCTAACTGTAGTGACGTCTTTTGAGTAGCCCTATTGGTTATGTCTGAGCTTACAATGATGTTCACACAGGCAGGAGAGAAAATTACTTTTTTTAACATTTTTGGTAATATTTTTGATACACAGTTAATGTTAGCAGCAGAAACTATGCAATCATTTGGAAAAATGAAGTCATTTCAATAAAATGAAAAGTGTTCTGATACTGTTATGCAGCACGACAGGTTTATAAAACACCCTGAGGCGTTGTCTTTCATTCCTCTTGCTCTGTCTACATACAACATACATACACACATATCCACACATGTTTATACAAATGCATGAATAAATGGGTAATAAATTCTATAAAGAGGGTGGATCACTGGAAAAAGAAACCACTCAGTCCTGCCTGAGAGGTGTACCAGGTATTCTACTTGGAGTTAGATAAAACACAGGTACTTAGATAAGTTGGAATCTCAGATAAACGATCTTAGTACAAAAAGGGCATAATTTTCATCATCAACAACCATGAGCAGCAGCTCAGAGGCTTCAGTATTCTGTGCTTGTGAGAATTTTTCATTGATTTCACCTATGTGAGATCTCCATCTTCACGTATTGGTTTCTGTTTCACCTAATATTTTGTTTTGTAGAAAGACGTTGGCAGAGACCCTTAAAACCTGCTGTGTCCTCAGTGTATTCTGCATCACTGTTGATGAGAGCAGGGGTACTTCAGCAGTAGCTCCAGTTACCTTGCTGCAAAATTATTTCTTTGGTCTGGAGAATTGTTTCTGTGTTTGGTTCTCCAGATGCAGAGTCACCAAGAAAATAAGTTATTTAGGTACTTCGGAGTTTAAAAAATTGCCAAAAATTCAAGCTGGAGGATTTCCATTTCACCCTGAAGGTTGGTAGAGTAAGGTTCCACAAGTTGTACTTCCAAAAGGAAAAAATGATGCTAATCCAGCTATCACTGAAAGCCAGTTCAGCTGTGAACTGGAAAGTTTGCCCCTCTGTACAGAGTAAAGCTGCTAAGTCTATGTTGACTTTCAACTTTCCTGATAGAGAAGCAGCTCTGTTTTATCCCCAAGAATAATTGTATTCTGACAGTAGTGCTAGGCTTCTGGCTTGGCAAGCCCGAAATAAACGGGAATAATATAGGGTACAATATATGCAGAGCTCTGACGCCCTTCTGGTGTGTACACAGCCACACACACACACACACACACACACACACACACACACACACACCATTAGCTCTCTGACCTTATAACTCATTATGATTTTTGCCTATTTTCTTCTCAATCTACATCACTTATCTTGCTTATCCTTAAATGTACCAGTCATACTTCTGGGTGAACCTGTTACTTCATATCTATTCTCTAAAGTTATATCTTTATCTAATCTATAGGGCTAAATACACTACAGTGCACAAGAAAAACCTCCACAGTAAAAAATTCACTTGGTGTGAAATGTCACTTCTGACTTGGCTCAGAAATTCTAATGTAGAAAACATACTTGGGGACAACCAATGTTTACTCTATAATATTTAACTTACAAACATCATGTTTTAGTTACTTTTATTGCTAAGACAAAGTACCCACATTTAAAATTAAAGAGGGAAGCATTTATTTAGCTCAGTTTGTGAAGGTGTCAGTCCATAATCAGCTGGCTCCAAGGCAGAGTGTCATGCAGGGCATAGGGGCAACAGTTCAAGGGGGCAGAAGACAGCAAAAGCAACAAGAGCAAGAGGGGGAAACAAGCCCCTTTTCCTCCCTTGTCCTGTATGCAGGCTGCCACCCTTGGTGGGTGTAGCCCTCACATCATCTCAGTGGGCTCCTCCTGCACAGGCTTAGGTTGCTCACACCCTGAGGACCTTCAGTTACACTTCTAAATTATCAGCTATTACATTTCATGTAGAAGAATCACTACCGTTCCTTGGCTTCAGAGATCATACTCTCGTTATTCTTTTACCTTCTCAGCAATATTTCTGGATGCCCTCGACTTTTGTGTCATTTTTCAGGTCTCTGCAAGTTGTCATGCATGGTATTGCAGTTCTGAAAACTTTTCACTGTGCATACTAACTCCTGAGGCAATATTATCCAATTAAGGATTCTCGAGTTTATACCAGTGCTGATAAGGCTTGTATACACAAATACAATTGGCCTCTATACTGTGCACATATGAGACATTTCAAACTTACCACTGATGAAATCACACTTCCAGTTCTGTCCTACTTCACAAGTCTGATCCAGTGATAGTCTCTGAAATATTCAGGGAAAAGTACTATATTTATTTATTTATTGTGTCAAATTTCACCTCTCGGCAGTTTCTCATGGCTCTAATTTGAAAATATGTCTAGAATCCGATTAATTGCCATTATCTTCACTGTCCCAGCTTTGCCTACGCTCACCTGGTACCTGAGTTACTGTAGTGGGCTCCCCACTGTTCTCTGCACCATTACTGCCTTATGCACAGAGGCAGAAATTACCAAATGTCCCCCACTAGTTTAAAAAATGTGAATGCGTATTTGTGAACTTGTACAAATTAGTCACAAACTAAAAAGTCTTACACAAAAAAGGATAATTATCACCACTAATTTATTAATTTTCTATTACTGGTGTAACAGATGATCACAACCTCCATGGCTTAAATAGCCAAATTAGTTTTCCTCAGTTCTGTGTGTTAAAATTTCAGTGTATGTTTCACTGGATTAAAATCAAGCTGTCCATGAAAATCAAGCTGTCTTTACACCTTTTGAGAGGCTTTGAGAGAGAACTTATTTCCCTGCTAATTCCACATTCTCCAGGTGTACTGTCTTCCTTAGTCTGGTTTTTTTTTAGTTCTGTCTTCAAGCCTGGCAGCAGAGAACGTAGTATTTCTCACATGGCGTTACTACGGCCTCCAGTTGTATTTCCTTTTTTCTACTTTTAAGAATCATTGTGATTGCGACGAGCCCAGATAGATAACAGAGGAAAATATTCTTAGCTCAAGATCAGCTGATCAGGGAACTTATTTCCAGCTATGTCTTTAATTCCCCTTTGACACTTAATTTATTTATTTATTTTTTTTCAGTTTCATATTACTTTTTTCTTTTTTTTTTCTTTTTTTTT